>NDXB01019449.1:51282-82399 GCA_002631895.1 Agapornis roseicollis
GGGGAAGGAGGGGGAGGGAAGAGGTTCATTTCAAGACATTTTAGTCTTCCTCTCTACAGCATTTATTTTGAGGTTTCAAATGAACATTTATGCTCCATAACCTTTCAACACATCATTATAAAATCACTGCCAGTTTTATATACAGTTTGTGCCTGTGGTCTGAATGGACAAATACTAGTTAATAACATCTGCATCTTTCAAGCAGTTTGCTATTTATATAAGATTACTCTTAAGTGATGGTGTAACACCCCAGCTAATAATATGGTCCTATAATGCAGAACTTTAGCTTCTGATACAATTTTCTGTAGGTAATTTACATAAAGTAAAAAGCCTTCCTGAAATACAATTAGAAAATAGAAAGCCAGTGTTAAGTGTTCAGCATATTCAGGCTAAAGGATAAAGGAAGTACTACAGTACATACTGCAAACAGCTGCTGCTGATGCTAGCTATCAAGCTTGATTTCAAAGAATTTAAAGTTTAAAAAATGCACTTCATATAAAACAGAGCTTAGGTCTCCTGATGCAGCAGTGCTAAGAAACCTCCTGCAGATGTGCCTCTTGAGAATGCAAGAAAGAAGGTGGCATTAATTTTGAAGTGAGATTGCTCACAGATGTAATCTATCTTCCATAGTTTGGGAACCCTTGCTCTCCAGCAAAAAAGCATTCAAATGTGCATTCCACCAAGAGATAACAGGAACCTATGTCACTCTTTATAAGTGACATGAGAACTAATATATATACAGATGTCAGCTAGACAAAGAAACAATATAAAGTCAGTACAACTTCTGTTGTATATGAAATTCTAATGACAGTTCTAGGATTTCCCAACACAAGTGCTGATAAACCGTCATGGTAGTTTTAACTACTTGAAATTATGGTTAGTCTCTGCTTGTATTATTTAAATATTCTTGATTCACAGTATCCACAGCACAAACACTTCCTTATAAACATAAAAAGAGACTCATCTCCCATGTGCCTAGAAAGGAACTAAGAAAACATTGCACTAAATTAGCACAAACTAAACAGCGGCTTTCTCATACTGTAATTCAACTATCTCCACTCCTTCCTACTTTGTGGATTTAATCTAAATAAATGAACAGCCAAATGCTTTATCATTATTCACTGAAAAAGAGAGTTAAGGGTAAAAGGATGGAAGTGATGCATTGGGTGGTGGGGTTACCCTCCCTCCCACCTTTCTTTTTAAATCTTTCATAATTATTTTTTTTGGAAGTCATAGAAGTTAATCTAAGTGAAGAGACCAGCATTGCCATATTCACAGAATCATGGAATCATCAGGTTGGAAGGGACCTCTAAGGGTTACCCAAAGAGGAAACAAATAAATGCAAGTCTACTAAGAAAAACAAGTAAAACCCCCAAGCCTCACAAGTTAAGTACAATAAAAACATTTCACTGTTGAAAAGATGTTTAGCTAGATTGAAACTAATGTAATTTCATTTTCAATATTCATGACTTCAAGCCAGCACATGGTGGAAAAAGAAAACCCACTTGATTTTTAAGAAAACCATCTCACTACATAGTTTGCCTTTTACTGCCATAAGCTACATTGCATCTCCACATCCACATATAGTTTAGATGTAACTTTTTCCAGTAATAAAGCATTTGGAAATGACACACAGCAAACCATTAGTAAATTACTTCTTCCACCTCTCATGTTAGTTCTCTGAGCAGCAAACCCATGCACAACAGGTGGTTTTAGCCTACCATCCATTTCTGGATATGAGCCCATTTTCTATCATATGAACGCTGAGAAAGCTACAGAACGTAAAAAACAAAAAACAAACCAACCATTTACAATATAGATTGGACACAAGACTGGATTCTCAAATCAAACTTGAAAAGAAGAAACAAGTTAATTGCCATGGAATAGTCAGTATAATATCAGATACGTACAGCAGTTGGAAGAGTGACAGAATAATGAGAACCATGTCAGAAATTGAGGCAAAATCATGTTTAGCAAACTGCACTTGTTACCATCACAGGAAAAAAAAAAAAAAATAAAATCAGTATTTACATGGATTTGAACGTAACCATGATAAATAATAAATTTTCAATTTTTTACATCTGTATCAAAACTCAAACCATGAAATGCTCAGACTGCTGAAAATTCAGTTCCTAGGGTTTTTTTTTTTGCTCAAGAAAATCAAACTTTTTCTTTTTAGGAGAAATACAGAACTACAAGTGTATATATAACCCCTTTGTTTTCATTGGGTTTTGGGAGATTTTTTTTGTTTGGTTTTGGTTTGGTTTCTTTTTCTCCATAATAAAGATCTTGGCAATAGCTATTCATTGTAAATACTTTTGGTATAATCCATATGGGAAGAAATTGACTGAAAACTGCATATCCAAAGTCACATACCTAAATTATCGTTACTAAGTATATTACAAACACATTAAAAATTCTCTCTACTTTTTCACAGTAGTTTATCCTATACATTAAGCAGTGTTCACATGTGGAAAAAGTCACATTTACTATTTATCCTGTGCTGCCAGTTACCCATATTTACATGGACCTTTTGCACGGCAACAAGCAGCAAAGAAACTGCCTTAAGTAATTGTTCTTATAAAAGCACAGGAGTCACCAGCTGACTCAGCCACAAATATTGTTATTCAAATCCAGACAATATTAAACTTCACATTAGAAGGTGAAAACTGTTCCTCTCTATGCAGAATTACTTATGCAAGCCTGAGTTCTGACAGTGTTACCATGTTCTCTCTTCTTTTCATTTTAGTCAAATAAGCAGTAATAGGAAAGCCTCAGCTCTTTAAATGCCTAAAGATAAACATTTAGATTAATCTTTGTCCAATTTTGATTGCTAGCATTGAACTTAATATACTTGTTAAAGGTAAAACATCCAAATATTTGATTGTTCCTGTAAAGCTAGAATTCAAAATCACATGAAAAAGGTTTTTTTTTATATGAAAGAGCAGCACCAAAAGCCTATTTTATATAGCATGTATTTTCTACAACATGAGTGAAACTATTAAGAAAGTTGAAAATCAATGGTCACATGAATGTTTTGTGGGGTCCTATCCACAGGTAAATACAAAGCAAATCATCCTTTCAAATATATAGCCCAAGGGGGAAGAGGAAGGGATGGGGCAGGAGAGAGCAGCTGACAGTTGCCTGATGCTGAACATGCCCAGCATGCAGCTGAATTGTACCAAAAGACAAAACCTGATGCAAGTGCATTTAGAGTTGCACTAAAAGTTTGCAACGATTTCTGATGATTTACGTTACCTCTTTCTGCTGCCGCTCCAGCTCTCTCATACGTATATCTCTTGCTTCTGCTCGAGCTGCCCGTTTGGCTGCGAGCCTGGCTTCTGCCTACAAGTAAATTGGAAATACTGAAAGTTAAAGACACTTTTTTTGCATAATGGTTTGAGTACTCTACTTACTGATCTCTTCATAAAATCACATTAAGATTACTATTTATATATATTGTACATATATAAATATATATAATGTATATATATATTCTAGAAAGAAACCAGTTCTCAATGAAATTCAGAAAAAAAAAAACCCTCAGAACTCTTAACAACCAAAACATTTAATTTTATACAACTTCTTAGAACTGTAAGCTTCAATTAGTTTCAAATAGGTTTTTGCTTTTGGTTAAGGATACTCCTTTCCTGATTTTGTCACTATCACAACATAGATTTATGTAAAACATAAGAAACCTATAAAATTTGTGACAATTGCAAGTAACTGTCTTCTACTGTGCTTCAGGAAAAAGGAGGGGATATTTAACACAGTTCTACTTTACATGGTGATTAAACTACAGGTACAAAAATATCTATCAAATAATGACAAGAAAGAATGCAAACACATTGCAACTTGATTACTTAGAACAGTTTCCCTTAATTTCAAATGACTCCTATTGAGACTGTTTTTCTATATTTTCCACACACAGATGAAATGATTCCAAGTCTGTGTCAGCACTCTTGACTGCCATGATGCAAACCTTTTTCCAAGCATCGTAAAGCTACTCTTCTTCCTACCCGATGGCAGCACACAAGAAGAGTAAGGGAATTCCCATGCAACCTGAAGTCTTTCCTGACTTGCAGCCCTACTCTGCAAATTGACTGTAATCAGTGTTCTGTGGCATATAAACTTCCACATAGGCATTTATGTGGCACAGAAAGAGAAAAGACTCAAACAGCTGATATATCTAGGTTTAGTTCTGTCTGTAGCTCAGGTGATACGCACATCTAGCCTTTAGACTTTGGCAAGGCTTTAACATCTATGAACATTTATCTTTAATCAAGAACAGAAAGTTCATTTGTTTACTGATCCATATTAAAAATCAATTTGCATTTCACCACTCTCCCCTAGTCCTACAGCCAGAGACCTAACTTTTACATTCCTGTAGAAGAAGCAGAAACTCAATTTCTTCCATTTTACTAAATCCTTGATAAAAAAAAAAAAAAATCATCAAAATCAGACCATCTCATCTTTTCAGAGAATTTTTTTAGTAAAAAATGGTTTGGCGTTACGTTAACTATTAATCTGAGCAACCATACTTCTCAAAAAAGTAAACAATTTAAAAAAAAAAAGAAGCCAGCAAGCTAATTGAAAGCACAGCTCTTGAGCTTTGTTCACCAAACCTTAGAGCAAGAGATACATTGCATTACCATTTGATAGGCTCTCCTACCCAATAACTCTTTATTCTCAGAAGAATTGTTAGAAAGCAGACCTTGTCATTTATAGAGCACTCAAAAATCTTGGTAATTATGTCATTCTAACTCCATTAGCATTTGAATTGAAAAGCATTCCAAATACAACCCTCATTCCTTGCTATTAAGAGCTTGGGAGTTAGTTCAGATTGCTTTCCAATGCTTAACTTGCATGAAACAAATTTCAGTTCTAGAAAACTTCAGACAGACCACTACAGTCTCAATTTCAGTTTCACAAGACAATCCCTATTTGTTACTTAGAAAGGCAGAACTTTCCACAGGACAGGAGAAACCATCTTCTATACCAACTGGGTTATATTCTTTGTCAATCTAAGAAAGCTAACAGCTTCAGAATACCTCACTTGAGACACTAAATAATATGGAATGTGCATTGCTTTCAGAAAAAAGATGGACAGATCCCTGTCCCTGGATGAGTACATCACCTTTATTTTTCCTTGGTTTCAGTAAGCACAAGGAATTCAATGCCAGGAAAGATAACACAACAGAATACAAAGTGTGTCCTAAAGAAAAAAGTCTGGTAACTCAGAAGCTCTTGGAATAAGTCAGTAATTCGCTCTGACATGGATGTGCTTTGTTTAGCGCAGAGGCATTGCAAGACAGCTTGTCTCAATGCAAACTCCCACAGCAAGAAAAACTTACGAAATAACTCTCCATGAACAGTGCCAGTCCTACAATAAGTGAAGAGGGGAAAGATGCAGAAAATGAAAGAAATCTCACAAAGAGGAAGTACCCTTCACATCCTACAACAGAGCCCGTATCTTCCATTAAATATTTTCATGACATATCAGATTCAATCAGTGCAAAAAAAATTTAGTACACAGAAACAAATTTATTGGATCAATACCAAAGAATTTTTTACACATTTTCCTAGAGCACAGGTATTTGTTGGTACCAAAAGGAAGAGATGAGATTTTTTTTTCACATGTCCCATAGAACAAGGAAATCTCAATTTTGTCAAATTAGAGCAGTGAGAAAGAATCAGATCAGTGCCTTCTGAAATCTGAACATTTGGAGGAAATAAACTGGAACCTTCATACACTACATTAGGAGTCTTTGCTATTGTTACAAACTCTGACAATTCCTAGCGTCATTTTGTGACTGCTCTGAAAAACAGAGCACTTCTATGCAATTCTTCCATGCAGATGATCCTGAGTGCCAGTCTTATATGTTCAGCATACTCTGTTCACCTTGTCTTAATACTTAGAACACCTTTTAGGAATGTTTTCCTCAGAAGACATCTGACTTCTGGATTTTGGGAGTAACACCTGCTATAAAGTTAATTTCAGAACAGGAAGCTGAAGAACAAAATACCCTTTGACAATAAAAAGATAAGCAAATCATGTTGCAGAGATAATGGCCCCAGAACAGCAAAGTACATCTACTCTACGTATTCATGCACTGACACCCTGCTGACATAAGGCATGCCAGCTAACTCAGAATTTCCCCAGCCTCAAATGATAAGGTATATGCACGACAGAGTAAAATTAGATGTTATTTAAAGACAGAGCTTAGTTTTCTTAGCTAGCCTCTACTGTTAGAGCCCAAGAAATGCATTCTGTTTCTTTAAACTAAAAGTCTTTGTTAGAGTAAGTTAGCTAGTATGATGAATTACAGCTACTAATTCAATGACAACAGCTGCTGTCTGACAATGGATCTGAGGGGCAGCTCCTCCTACACAGACTGAGGGATTAGCAACCTGACAGCAGTATATATGTGATAATACCATATTCATAATAAAATACAACTACACACTATTTTAAAATTGGGTAACAATTTTAAGACTCTTAAAGTGCAGCCTGGGTATGGCAGCAAAAAAAGAAGCAATGGTGCTATGCAAAGCCTCAAAAACGTGTATACAAATGTAATAAACCATTTAATTCTGAAATACGTTGAGTTCTCTTCTCCCTAACAAGCCATGAAAGCTGACCCTCAAAACACAGAAAAATGCCAGAATATCAGAAAGGGAATAAATAACTCCAATAAGAAAAATCAGAAGGAATATTTAGAACAATTCAGACAGGTTTTAAGAATTATTAATTGACATAAAACAGTTTAAAGACAGTATGAAATGCCTAGCCCTTAAATGGTACACTGATTAGTGTACAATTTTTAATTATTTTAATCAGATTTAGGTTAATATCAGAATACTGAGTAAGTTTCATGAATTTTTCAGCAAGCTGTCTACCAATTCATTTTTGACAAAGAAAAGGGAAGACTTAATATACATTAATCCCTGGAACAAGCATACTCAACTCTTACCTCTGCAAGATAACACCTTTAGCTGTGAGACCTCATATTATTTTAACTTAGCATTAAGGGGTGGGAGGGAAAACCTTCACAGAATCAATGAGGTTGGAAAAGACCTTTAAGGTTATCAAGTCATAGAATCATAGAATAGTTAGGATTGGAAAGTCCAGCCATTCCCCAGCACGGCCAAGGCCACCACTAACCCGTGTCACTAAGGGCCTCATCTACACAGAGTGTGAACCCTCCCAGGGACAGTGACTACCACTGACCTGGGCAGGCTGTTTCAATGCTTGAGCACTCTTTCTGTGAAGAAATTTTTCCTAATATCCAATCTAAACATCCCCTGGCATAGCTTTGTTCACTTTTGTTTAATTTACATTTATGCTCAAATTTTAATTGATGGGGTTAGCCATGTAAGAGAACAAAGCCCCAAACTAGTTTTAAGTAAGATAATACTTATGACACCTTGCTATTGAGATTTTTCTTTCTAGGCTAAGTTGCAAGCTGATGTTATTATACTGGTACCATGCAGAGAATACACAGAAGAAATTTAAAACCAGATTCCTTCTCTGCTGTTAACTTCTCCCTCAAAAATATGAGATAGAACTTGAGAGTGAGACAACACAAGACCCTAAGCCGCACACAGAACATATCTGGCAGCAGAAGAACTTCCACCAGGCTTTCTGAGCACACAGATTTCTGGAAAGTTACCAACTAAATGAAAATATTTTATTTTTGCTGACAGACCATTTCCTATGCCTACAGCCTACAATGGCTGCATCTGAAAACATACAGAAGAAATGTTTTCAAAGATCTGAACATTTGGAGGAAAAAACCCTGAACCTTCATACATACATACTTTACAAACACAAGTATATGTACTATACACACACACACACATATATAGACAACAGTTTACATTACAAGGCCAATTAGAATCTGCATTTTGCACTCATTTATGCCAAATATGGTGAGGAGCTTTGTAGATGGTATAGCTTAAAGCTCCTGTATCTATTTGCGTACAAGCAGTACTAAGGCTTTTGTTCCCACGTCACAGCACTTCCAGAAAACCTCAACTCCAAATAGACATCTGTAAAGCTTTAAATTCCATCTGCCTTCTTCCTGTATCTGGTGGGACAAAATTCCCCTTTGTATCAACTTCTTGATAACTGCATTTTTGGCTGGTTACCTCCAGCTCCTTGTTTTTCAGGTGGTGATGCTGTTAAGTTCCGGTATGGTATACGTACTAGGCTCATTTTGACAGAAATGTGACTTTTCACATTTGAAATAAAATGCATTACAGATATCTTTTAATAATGACTACTGCTCATTCAACACACTATATTCACCATACACTGCAAAATCCAAGGGGATAAATTTGGATTTGTTTTTAATTTTTTAGTTTTAGACATGGGATAGCAACTGGATTACTCATTTATCTTTAGCTAAGATACTTAACTCTATGCCGAAATATCTGCTAAGCTTAAAAGTGATCTTGTTAAGTTGCACTTACCATAAAATTAATCTCACTGTATAAACATTTCAGTAAACTTATTAAAAATACTCTTAGTTTATAACAATTGGCATATTTTTGGCTAATTACACTTCCTAATGCTCGTGTTAAAAAGTATTTTTTCTGGATAATGAGACTGCTGTCATTCCTACTTTTGCATTTAAGAAATTGGAAATTAACCAACCTCTCTGGCAATGTTACTCAGAGCTTCATCTTCTGCAGAAAACCTGTCTTTCACAGGAGTTCTCTTCCGTCCTGATCCAGGAGTTCCCATTTCTATTCTCTGGTTCTGTACTTGCAAAAACAGACAGGAAAAAGATCAGTTTTCAGATACAGAATTAAAAACAAGCAATTAAAACCCCAAAATTCAAAAAACATTCTTTAGCTCTGTAATACCTAAGAAACCTACATAACATTGGCATAAAGTTATCCAGCTGCTGTATTTCTAGGAAAACTTTATCACAAAGCCTTGTGGTAGCTTTACAGAACACCACTGCATCCCATGAGGGACACACTCAGCATTTTTCTGCTAAACAGAACCCATCAGTTTACCTACAGGTTCAAGGTTACTCACAGCTGTCAACTGCTCCTTGCTCAGTGATAATACCTATATACACTGTTGCTTTTCACAAATCCTAAAAAAAAGTAAGTATTCATTTAAATTTATGGCTGTGAAGAAAGCCTAAAGGCAACAACAGGTTCTTACAAGATCAGTCACTACAGCTCTCAAAACCAGAAAAGACAAATTCAGCAGACAAACTTCAAAGCATCCAAGCAGGTAGCTGTGGTCTATTGATACTGCAATGCAGCTGTTCTCATTCACCTGCAACTGAATGAAATCTGCAGTCTTCTACTGACATAGTTGTTTTACTATAGTAGAAGTAAAGATGTTTCTAGACAAACAAACATTCTTTTGCCTAACAAGACTCCTAATCTGGGAAATAAGAGAAACATGCTAGCATCATATACCCACTATAATAGATAAAATGCCCTCTTACTCTTCTTCCAGAAACCTCTGTTATTAATTGCAAGGATATAAAATTCATCATCAACAAAGCAAAACATTGTGCGTACAGCCACAGACATCAGCACATTACTCAAATAATCTGAATTAGTGTTTTCAAATACTCTAAAGAAGCCCTACTTCCAGACATCCAGTTCCTTCCAAAAGTCAGATCAGAGTTTGGTGGTAGTCCAGCTATTGGATATAAACAAGGTAAGTATCCCACGTAAGTTTTGGGAATGCACCTTATTTTGAACAAGATTTTCTTCACAAAAATATAAAAGGTCTAAAAGGGAACTATCTGCTATCCTTTTAAAACTAACTTGTGCAAAAACTATCTTTCATACTAGGTTTAATTATCAAGTGTTCAAGAATTCCTTACAGTATCACTGGGGAGAGGAAGTGTGTGTGTGTGAGAAACATAACAGATATTTTTGTGCAAGCAAAGCTTTAAGTTTATTATTTTTTTACACAGCAATCACAAAGCTAAAATATACTGGGGTACTTTCTGGCACTTGAAGATACCAAGTAACACCATGGATTTTTTTGTATTTTAGCTTCCATACTTCATCCCCCTTTATAACTTTATGTCACTAGTCCTCTTTTCTCCTTGCAGGCAGGAAGTCTTCTATCCTGCTTCAAATTCTGCAGGTATTTTACTGTTCTTAATGTGCTCAGACAAGAAGAAACAGGTATTTGCTGATGAGACAAACGGCAACAAAGACTTGAAACTAGATGCATCCCCCTCCTTGTTAAAAGCTCCTGCATAGCACAGATACAACAATTATGCAATATTCTCATTCATTTCCAAGTTGCTATTCTGAGACCATAGCTGAACACACTCAGTGTTGCAGGTGCACAACTCCTTCATTGTGTAAAAACCATAAAGATGATCTTACAGTGTTTGTAGACCAGTAGCAGAAGAATAAAGCTGCAGAATCTGAAGGCAACACAGATGCACTTCTATCATCCATTAATGAACACACTCCTGATGGGGAAGAGTGGACATAAGTACCCCTGCTGGATTCCATCCATTCTTCCACAGGCTATTGTTCATTTTGCAGTGCAAAGTGTTTGGATAAAATAGAGGCATTTGGACCAGCACACAGGACTCACCAGCCAGGGAGTGTTTCTGCCATCTGCCTGCAGCTCATGGTTCAATTTATTTGTTACTCCCTCACAACATGAGGTTTTTTTGCTACTGTTGTTTTTCCTTTATTCTGGTGTTAGACAGCAGCACACTTTCAGAAAGAAACACAAGATTCCAGCCCCACTCTTATCAGTGGTTGGGATGGGTCTTGGAAGTAAGATGAAGCTCAAAATCAGGATGAAGAGAGACTCTGAGATAAGGCCCAAGACATGTATTCCCACTGCTAATCCATCTAGTAAAAGCCTCTCTGTTTAGTCTCAAAAACAAGCAAGCAAACTTATCTTTTGTACTCAGACTGACATATATATATATATACTTTCATATATATATATATATATGTATATGAAAACATGCAGAAAGCAGTTTGGAGACCTCTAAGGCAAACTCAAGACCCAAGTCAGTAATTGCTAGGAATTTTTCAAAACTCCAGTAACAATGGTACGGTTCCACTCGGGCTATGATCAAGGGAAGGAGTGTTCCAGGGCTGTCAGGGGATGACTGATTACCCCTTCTCTTTCTTTCCACCTTAGCCACACAACAGGAGCCCCTGGTACAATCAGTGCTTCCCTCCTTAGCCTCATAAAAGCTCCTGATATGGTTAAGGGACACTTCAGCACCCAATACGTTACACAAAGGCCTGTCAGAAATTCCTGAGATCCTGGAGCAGTGCAGAGCATGGGGGAGGATGCACCACCACAATCCATCCCATCCTTGACACCAGCTGCACCTAGGTTCCATCAGGAGTTTAGAAAGCAAGGGAGTCCAATCTGAACTTCATGACTCAATGTGTGTCTCCCTTATCCTTTGTGCCTTTGGCCTCTGTATCAATTGTTTTTAGCTGAATTTTACCTCAATTTTGCTTTGTATGCTTCATCCATGTAATAAGCAATAGAATGAACCTTGCCATCAATCCTGCTAAGTTGTGCCTTTATAAATCATATTAAAATAGCTCTTGCCAATACCTCTGAGGGTTATTCTTTCAGTAACTACTCATTTCATGACACCTTTCTAAACTATAAAAGATGATAAAAGCAAAGTAAGTTACAATTTTCAGCACTTACAGTTCAGAATTCCTGAGTCACACCTATGACATGTTTATTTCTTACTGTAGCTTGGGTCACATATTGTATTACATGGCTGATTAAGTGACATCCTGTTGTATTTCATTCCAAGCAAGCGTATGAAGTCACCAAACAAACCAGAAGACCAGGGAGGAAATCTCTTAAGTTCCTTCTCATTTGTCTTTACTTCAGGCACATACAAATTTTATCTCTTCCCCAAGTCTCTGCCGTCTACTCATCTTCTACTACCTTCTAACTAAAGGTTCTCTTTGTTTCTTTCTCACTGTCTAGAAAAAAAGTGTGACCCATCTTACACAAAAGAGAAGTTACACTACAATTTAAGTCCTATCACTCATCACCTTCAAAGGCACCACCTGTTCTGATGCCTGGGTCTATGCCAGTGTATTTGGCATCACATACATGCAAGACATTCAGATACTACAGTGTTAGCAGGCTATAAATAGACAGACTGAAACTTCCCTTTTCTCTTTCAAGACCAAAAGGTAATTAAAATTCACCTACGAAGAAACAATCTTTGTATATTAGATCCAAGACAGAAAAGAGCCCTGTGCTAGAACCACAGCCTCAGTTTCCTGATTAATACTGGAATAGAAGCCAGCAGCCCTGCATTTCAAGTCCATAGCCACAAACAGCAGTTTAAATCTTTAAGGAAGTAAACTCTTTCAATCCTGAGATGGAATTACACCTTCTATCCATAATATTAATCCAAAGCTTCTTGTAGTTTCAGCTGTCTGCTTGCAAAGTTAGTGTTTTTGTCAGCTACAAACCTCTAAATATCTGAATTGAGTGGACCACAAAGGAAGTTCTACAGAATACTGCGATGGGGGTAACTGACCCTACTGCTGGTAATTATCTTTGACACATGACAAGACAGATAAACACTACTGGTAAGTTGTTCATTATAAAATATAATCTGATTAATTCTACAGTATGAATACATAAATACCTAAGTTTGTTAGAGTTTTATGACTCTTAACAAACAAGACAGAGCATTAAACATTTTCTGAACAAACCTGAAAGATATTACAGAATATATAGTAATAATTTGTGTGATCGATTTCAGTTACAAATTGATTCAATTTAAATTAGTGGTTAAATACTTTTTATTTCATAAGGACCAAAAAGCAGTGAAGCCAGCAGAAGAAAGGAACAGTAAAGCAGAGGAAGGCTGGAATTTCTTGAAATCTGTCTAAAAACTCAAAAGAGAAAGCTCAGTGAAGGTTACTTGAATAAACAAGGTTAGAAAAACATTAACAGATAAAGAAGATGAACGTAAGAAGCAGGAGTAAAAAATAAAACATATTCATTGCCAGCAAACCAATCACGGGTTGCTAATAAAGCACAAACAGCGGTCATTCATTTTGATTTTTGACAGTTCCACAAATGTTAAATATAGTTCAAAATATGCTTGAAGTACAGTAAAAAGTGCAAAAGCTTCTTCAAGCAGCTAACTAAAAAGAAAGATCTAAGAAGCAGGAGTGCTATGCAATGATGTTGAAGTTTAAATTAAAGAATCTAAATATACTTCAAAACTGAACACTTGCTCTTTACTTCACATGAATGCAGCTGCTGAATGAAGGTATGAAAGCTACCATACCCACAATTAAAGTAAAGTTCTAAAAGTCTATGTGTTTGGAAGAACACTGGAAAATCCAACCCAGCAATTTTAAAGAACTGTCTCATGAAACTGCAGCTCTAGCAACACAAAATTACAAACAAGCTGGAGGTATTATTACTGTGAAACACCACAAGCAGCATTCATATTTGAGAGAGCAGAAAGACTCACATTGGAAATCAAAATTTTGTTTGCTTAACCTTCAGTGATTTGTCAAAGCAAATGCTAAAGACCACAAAGAAATAAATGGACACAGAATAAAAATACATTAATTCAGTTAAAATTAAGCAAGACTAACACAAGAGTCTTCCTTAGATGAATGCCCCTATACAAGGGTATACTCTTTGGAATTACTGTTGTCTGTCCACGTGCCCAAAAGTACCTGAGAACGAAAAGGAGTTGCACGATCACAGTGTGATCATGACACAACAAAGGGATGTGTGGGGAGCAGGAAAGGGAAAGAAACAGGATTTTAATGCAATAGTTTTAAAAACTCATTTTAATTTTTCATTTAGAATAACCTTGTTCAGAAAAATCAGAGCTATTGCAAAAAAGAGCTGCTACTATCAGGAAATGAGCCTAACAATAAGGGCAAAAAGCAAGGACTGAGAAAAGCATATAATTACTGTCTGCCAAAAGATTACAGTGCTTACCACTATGATGGAGGCAAAGTTATTCCAGGTCATGAATAGTGTTTCCATTTTAAAAAACCTGTTCATCTTTAATCACAGCCCACTTCAGAAACTGTTGGCACAAGGTTTCTGCTCTGAGTAGACAAGCTGGTGTCAGCTTCTTCAGGAAAAAGTTGTTCTTTGGAGAGTTGACAGCTCACAACTGCACAATCTACCCCTTTAATGCAGTATATTTACAGTTTGTTTGCCATTTTAAAACCTGAGAAATACAACTGTTCATGAGTTCCTGGTATTTGGCAACAGAATGACAGTCCCCTAGAGAAGGTGAAAATCCCTCGGTTTGTCTTATGGAGCTATCGATTAACAGAAAGTCACCAGTTGAGACAACCAAAAGGCCATTAGAGTTTGCAAAAGCATTACTTGATGGAGCTTGTAACATTGTGCCTGGTTAGGGTTGGTAAACTTACAGTAATGCAACACAGTAACTGTATCAATGAAGCCTCCAGAGGCACGGAACTATCTTTGGTGACCTACCTCAGTCTTTGCAAACTACTAAAGTTCCAAGAAAACATCATGCAGTGATGCAGCTTCAAGCAGTGGTACTTATTTTATTGAAGTATGAGTTCTCTGCCAGTCAGCGGCTAGCAGCTACACTTGCACATACGATTACCTCACAAAATAAAACATTACATACAGGAGATTAGCATCAGTGGTAAGATGCATCTGCAGAACTCTTACAATGGTCATTCAACAGAGGATCTCTCAGGCCACAATGCAAAGCCTATGTATGTTTCAGAGAAGCAGTGCAAGGGTTGGGACTTTTCTAGAATCATTGCTACTGCAAATGCTGAAGACCCACGAAAAAAAACACACAAAATCTAACATGATTTTAAAATATAAGGAAATAACAGTAGTAAAACAAGCACCATGGTATGCATGATAAAAAGCAAAACCACAAGAACCTTCCATAAGTGTTTATTCTAAAATGGAACATCCATCATTTTTGCACTTCTGACTTTTTCAAAATGAGTATCCTTTCTGTCATTTAGCAAAAGAATGATTCAATACTTATTAAAAAAAAATCAAAACAAAACACTGCTACTATATCGAGGCTCCATTTTTATTTTTGATGAAACAAACAGAGAACCCCATGGTAACAACCCACATTCAGTAACAAGCTGCAACTATTTAAGGTATTTTTCCATTACCAATTTAATACACTCCTACACCCTGTTCTACTACTGCTACAGCTACAGTACAACAAAGAAAAACTACTGAAGAGAGCAGGACAAATTCTCCTGGGTACTCCTTAGAGTTTTCTCCACTTGCTGTTTCTTCCATTAGCAGGCACCACTTCTGCTGTTTCTCTGGTGTAGTAGTAGGCTGGTAGGTTAGAAACACTTGGCCCCACTGACTCTTTGGGAGGTGCCCCTCCACCTCTTCCCTGGAAGCACCTCTTAACTGCCTGCCTAAGAAAAAAATAGTAACTTTATCATTTCCACAAGCAGACAGTACTATTTACAGAAACCGTTTTTCAATGACATGTAATGCGTAAACACAAAGTGCCCATTACATTACGTGTTACTCACTTTCCAGATGTTCAAGATAACAGATTTTAATTTCACGGAAAGTTCATAGAATAATTTAATTACTTTCTCAGAAAGCATCTCTAATCATTTTTTTAATCACTATTGGACTGTACTGATCTACAACAACCACCACCACGCACCTTCAAATCAGGTTCTTACAAACACAAACTATCACTTAGTATCAAATCTGTTACTGGTTTCTAATCCTCTGCTGGCATTATATACCAGAAGTATTCAACTGTATACGATACCATTCTACTTTTTTTGGCTATATGCACATGACAATTTCAGTGCTATGTGAAAGTCTAGACATCAACATGTTCTACATATCCTCACTACTTGCAGCCCAATTTCAACAACACTTTCTTAACACTTACATGTGTTGAAGTACTATGCCATCTTCCGAGACAATGAGAGTCATTAAAGAAAAAAACAAAAAGAAAGCTCGTTTGGAGTCAGTTCACAAGAAGTACTGATATTCAGGGCAACAAGCTGACACATGACAAATTTCATAGAAGCATACAATGGTTTGGTTGGAAGGGACCTTAAAGCTCACTCAGTTCTAACGCCCTGCCACAGGCAGGGACACCTTCCACTAGACCAGGTTGCTCCAAGCCCTGTCCAACCTGGCCTTGAACACTGCCAGGGATGGGGCAGTCACAGCTTCTCTGGGCACCCTGTGCCAGCGCCTCAGCAACCTCACAGAGAAAATTTTCTGCCTTACATCTAATCTCAGTCTCCCCTCTGTCAGCTTAAAGCCATTCAACCTTGTCCTGCCCTTGTAAAAAGCTCCTCTCCAGATTTCTTGTATGCTCCCTTTGGGCAGTGGAAGCTGCATTACGGTCTCCCCAGAACCTTCTCTTCTCCAGGCTGAATAAACCCAGCTCTCTCAGGCTGTCTCCATAGCAGAGGTGCTCCAGCTTTCTGATCATCTTCATGGCTCTTCTCCCACTCTTTCTATCCACAAGTTCTCAGCTACAGCCAGTAATCCAGTTCAGGTGAGTGGACTGACACCCCAAGGTAAAATTCTCCAAAACCAAGGAACACAAAACAATGGAAAAGGCATGTCACATACATCAAAATATTCTGCACTGCTAGAGCGCTTTCTGTCTGTTCCTAAATCATCACTAAGCAATTACATTAAGCGAAGAAGCAGATATATATGAAGATAACTGTTTCTGGGCCCTAATACATTTAGTTACAGCACTTTACAGCCAAGACAATCAATGCTCAAAGAACTCACCACAGAAGCATTGATTTAATTTTACAAGTAACTTATGACCAAACCCCCACACACCTCAAAAGATGCCTGATGCTAACACTGATCCTTTAAAGAGGTAAAGTTGATCCTGGACTTTTCTCATTTCAAGCCAAAAATGTCTGCAAGTGTCTCTCAAATGAGGGAATCGCCAAGTAGATCAGACAAATTCAATGTAGTACTGCTTTACCTACAAAACGTTTTTGTTATCAGTGATACATAACATTTCAAAGTATCATGCCAGGATTCAAACTGGAAATCACTTAAAACACGTGGAGCAGATCACAGCACAGAGCTCTTTTCAGGCTCCTTCCAAACTCACGAATGTGTCCAGTCCATCTCTTTATCATCATCAACACTCTCTGCAATCATAGCAGCAGGACACACAAAGAAAACAAAATAAAAGAAACTATGGCCTAAAATAAAGGAAAAAAGCCCAACTAAGCATCACAAAGCCTGCCTGAACCATACTGCAACTCCACCGAATGGGCACGCCCTGCTTGCTGCTCTTAAGGAGCCGCGAAGCAGTGGTAACAGCCTTCAAGGAAGTGCGAAAGACACCGAAATACACACAGCTGTGATTTCAGATCAACTGCTTTTCGCTCCTTCCCTTCTTTCTCCCCCTCATTCCGCCTTTTCCACTCAGTCCCAGAGGGTGAACGGCACCTTGCCGCAGGCCTGCGGGCCGCGGGCGACGGATCGAGCTTGGCAGGCGGGAGGGAACAGCCTTGCCGGAAGGGCTCGACCAGTCCCGGCTTCCCCTCCCCGGCCCTGACAACAGCCGCAGAGAAGGCGCCCGCACACCGCCGCTATCACCGTTACCGTTTCGCTTTCGGTTCTCCTACCTGACTAGGGAGTCCCCGACGAGCCGCCGTGCCCTCCCCGCTCCTCTAAACCCGAAGAACGAGGTTCCCTCCCTGCTTCCCCGCCCCATCCGGGTTTATATGTACATGACACCCTTCCCCCCTCCTGGGCCCTCACCCTCTTCTTATCCGGGCCCCAGGGAGCCTTACCTTTGGGCCAGCCTGCTATAGCACCAGAACGCCCTTATAGAGAGAGAGGATTTGTTTTCTTCTCCCCTCCCCGCCTTACACGGGTGTGAGGAACTCGCGGGCCGAGGAATCGCCGCAGGCTCCTTCCTTCTCTCACTCCCCACGCCCAGAGTCCAAGGAAAGGAGATAGAAGCCGCCCCAGGGTGAGCGCGGTGCCCCCCGGGCACGGACTGTCCAGAGGCCACAGCAAGGCAGCTGCTGCCTTTCTTCACCCTCCCGCCCCTTCCCCAACAGGGGCCACAGGGATCGGAGCTTTGGCAAAGACGAGCCGCACCGCTCCAGGCCGCCCTCCTCCTCCTCCTCCTCCCCCGCCCCGAGCTTTTGCCTCCTCCCCTTCAATGCCGGACGGTTACAGCTGCACCGAAAACGCAGTCGGAAGAAGCGGTTAATTCGAAGCCGAGCAGGACGGCGTCAGCACCGAGAAAAGGAAGAGAGGGCGGTGAGAAGCTGCACACGAACACCGGCACCGACCCTCAGACCAGCGAAACGTACTGCGCAGGCGTGCAGCTCGCCGCCGGGGATGAAGGGGCGAGCGGGCGGTGGGCGCGCATGCGCGGGGCGAGCGGGTGCGGTCGCGTGGAGCTAGCTGAGGGTGAAATGTGGAAGGGGATGCTGTGTCTTGAGGGGGATTTACTGTTGAGGGAGTGTGCGTCCGCAGGCGGACCCCGTTAAGTGCGGTGCTGGAGGACAGACATTCTTCTTTTTCCCTGTTCTTTTTTTCCTCAGTAGGCAGCGGAGGGAAGGGGTCGTGTTATTTGGTGAGGAGAAGAGTGATGGCGCCCGCCGGCGGCCAAATCTCCGTCGCGGTCCGCCTTATCACTGGGTAGGTCGGCTGACTCACCGCTGTGGCGGGGAGAGGTAGGTCCGCGACCTTCTCCTTCGTGTTTCCTGCTCGGTTTTAGCGGGGGTTTGGTTTTAAGGAGTGGCATTCAGCAGCGAGAGCCGCGGGAGGCCGCAGCCGCCTCCACAGAACCGGAGTGGAAACCGCCTTGCACCCTGCGAGCCCCGCCAGGCTGCGCTTCCCGCTTTAAGTCTTCAGTGTGGTGTTCACCTGGCACTGGAAACTTACGTGGATGGGTGCCAGGCTGGCTGTGTGGGTGAATATCCCGCGCAAGCATTGACACCTTATCTGGTATAAATGCGGCCCGACTTACGAGCTATCAGCATATAAATACAACCTAGTATCCGAATTTCTCAGGATAAAGAAATGAGTATACCAGTAAATTTATTCAAGTTATACATAAAGAGCTAACTAACAAGTAAAAAGTTAAGCAACAAGTGATGGGGCAATAGGAAACAGCCTCAGACTGTGCCGGGGAAATTTTAGATTGGATAGTAGGAAAAATTTCACAGAGAGGGTGCTCAGGCATTCAAATAGG
This sequence comes from Agapornis roseicollis, assembly GCA_002631895.1. Taxonomy (NCBI): domain Eukaryota; kingdom Metazoa; phylum Chordata; class Aves; order Psittaciformes; family Psittacidae; genus Agapornis; species Agapornis roseicollis. Next base: position 70,518 of record NDXB01019449.1, read on the forward strand.
CTGTCCAGAGCAATGGTGGGGTCACCATCCCTGCAAGTGTTCATAAACTCTATAGACAAGGCACTTAGTGACATGGTTTAGCAGTGGCCTTTGCAGTGCTTGGGAACGGTTGGATGTGATGATCTTAAAGGTCTTTTCCAACTTCGTTGGTTCTATGATTTTAATGTGCATGAAAGTATTGGTGAAACTGCTGTGAAGCAGGCTTCAGATCAGATCTGTAGTCATTTGCTTTTCGATACCCCTGTCACTGAGTAAGAACTGCAAGAACATAAAGATAATCAGAGGTCCAGAGGAAACTGCATTTTGTATGTTAGAAATCACATTGGAACAAAAAAGCACTGTTAAATTTACAAGGCCAGGGTTAGGCCTCATGAGCATTCACTAGAGCCCTTGGCAGAGGTCAGATGTTTTACCAAAATAAGCTCAAGTGGATGTACGTAAAGAAGAAGGCACATGCAAGTGAATTAATTATGTTATAGCCATAAAACAACTTTGTTTAGTTTTGTTAGTATTTTATAACTTTGCGTCTAAGAAATCCTGTACTGTCTCAATCTCTTTCCTCAGTTGATCATATAACATAGCCTCACCATGCTTATTTTTAACATTATGTTAATTTCTCTATTGTAAATAATGTTCTCACTGCTGGGAGATGAAGTAGGAAATTTCTCATGGAATATCATTAGGAAAGACAAAAAAACTAAAAAGTGGTACAACCTACATCTTTATTTGAAGTATATTCTTACAGAAGCAATCACCTGCTGTTTTTCTGGATTTTATGAGAAGTCTTCATTAAAAGCATTGTGAGCCATTTTGGTTTGGTTTAGCTGGAAGGAGAGGTCATTTGTTCCCTCTTGAGTGGATGGTTTGTTTGTAACCTTCTGAAATCTGGGATGACACAGGTCTGTGTGGGATGATTATCTGTTACATAAAGGGGGAATGTTTTCAATCATTTTACGTTATTCTCTGATGAAGTGTTGGTATTTGATACCATAGGCTGCACATTTTTCTTTAAGATACTATATCCTTTAGAGCAGACAGGCATTGTTTTTCCACTGGAAAGAACAATTGTTCGCTTGACTGAAAAGCAGTGCTTAATGTAGTTACTACAGACAGTGGTACTGGATGTCACAGTGAAATTCCAAGTTCAGCATCATTAATGAGTAGTTAAACAGTCAAGTTAGATACAATTCTATTATAAACCTTTAATTAGAAGCCAGAAAACAAAGGCTATGCTTGAACTTCTGCTGTGAAATGGGTGCAGTTGCAAAATATATGATTAGTTATGAGTCTGCCTTGAACAAATTCTCACTGAAGCTACTGTAAATCTTTCCTTGTTAACAAAGAGTTTCAGCTGAAAATATATGAATGATTGTTGAATCTGCCTTTAAATATATTTTTTGTACATTGTTGTCTTTGTATACAGTAGGTTAATACAGATTCTTTGACATATCTAAAAGAACGTGTTGATTTACTCACTCCCTTTTCTCTGAAAAGGTGTGTCTCAAACTGTTTCGCTTAGTTGGGGTATCCCATTGATGAAAATTTAGTTCTTTCTACAGTGATGGTCAATTAAGTAAGTGTATCTAGGATGAATCTGTAAGTAAGCTGTATGAAACACAACAGTGTCAACTTTTTGCAATGATTTGTATATAGTTTTAGAGATTTTGTCACTGAAACAATTTTGATGTGAGAAAAATGTTTTCCCATGTAATATATGCTATTTGTACAATTTTGAAAACTTCTCTTTTTTTGTCCCTCTCCTTAGGATTTCAAATCTTCCCATGAAGCTTTTGTTTCATGATTGTTTCATGATGCCTCTAGTTCAGAACATAATAGTAATGGCATACATGTAGGATTATAGTCTAACTTAATCTGATGTGTTTTCCCTTTGGTGTCCTCCCTTTTTTCTCCCTCTATCTCTCTTAACCCTATACCCCCAACCCTCCATCCCTCCTCCAAAGAATAACTTTCAGCTATTAGTGTAACTGGTAGATTAGTTTAGTGATGGAGACTGATTGGTTTAACATAGCAATCATTATTTATCATTATTGTCTATGAATCTGTAATTAATTTTCACATAGAGCTTTTCGTTGTTACTCCATTGTAAAAACAACTAAAGATCCAAGTATTGTTGTCCTTACAGACCTGATAAATGTACTTCTACGTGTCTTTATGTTCCATTTGATATATATATAAATACTGATAATTTTCTGTGCTAAATATCATTCATGAAAACTCAGCCTGAAGTCATGATCTATTTTTTCTGTGTTATATGTCCCCCAAAAGAGATTGTGTAAATACTGATCAATTTTACTGATGACACACAAGCCATGTAGAGGAAATCACACTTTTATACAGTTGTGTTGAGTTTGCAGAACTAAGGAGCAGTGTCTGTATCAAGCACAAGTGAGTAAACATGGATCTTTTAGTTTGTACTCATGTTTTTCTTAGTTTTCTGATGTCCATTTTTTTTTTCATGTAGAAATGTCATAGAATGTAAAGTTTAAATATGACTCTTCAATATAGATTTTTTAACACTAAAATCGAATGGATGTTTATCGGAACTCTCTTATGCCTGCTATCCCCACACCCAAATTATCTTCACCCACTACAGTGTTCCCACCAGTATACAGAGTTGAACATATTCATATAAATAAGACATATTCACTCTGATCTTTTTGTCTTCTTTAGAAAATATAATTAAAATACTCTTCTATTTTTTGCTTCCTACCTGAAGGAACCACTCCTTTACAGTTCTCTTCAATGTCAAGTGCACATTCTGCATGTAAGACAAATGGCTTTCACTGAGCCTGTGTCTAATTTTCTCTAGCAACAAACTTAACCCTCTGTCTGAAAAAGGACCAGATGGGATAACTGAAAGTCAGAGAGGCTTCTTTTCCAGCAGTATCAAGCCTCTATGCTGCATGCTGCAGCTTGCTGCTGCTCACTGCTTCAAGTGTGCTGCTTCCCTATTAGTGTATGTCTGATGTTAATTTGCATCAGTATTTGAAGCTGAGGGCCATACAGCTAGCTTCATGAGGTTCATACTTTCCTTCATACAAGTACTGTTAAATTGAAGAAACAAATGACACAGGAATTTAAATGTCAGGCTGAGCTTTACTTTAAGAGATTGTCAAATCTGTATATTGCTCAGAGAAGCTAATCAATGGTATATTCTTTGTAGACTTAATCACCATTGCTTTTGGTCCTGATGAGCAGACACTGCCACTTCAGTCACTGTGAGAGAAACAAACTGTTCAAATTAAGCAGATTTGGTTTAATTCTGTTTACTAAATGGAAAATCAGAAGACTAGGAATTCAATAATGTTTTTCTATAAGGTACATATACCTAAAGATCTAGGGCAAAACCAGCTTTGCCATGTTGTGACTAGAGCAGGTAACAACTCCAGTGCTTGAAATTGTAGGACTATTATACTCTACAAATGTGGTTGGTTGTTTTATAAGTTAAGTTTCTATTGACATTTTACAAAAATACTGGAATTCAACTACTAGAAGATAATGAGGAAGATGAAAAGTGTGAAAATTTTACATAAATGTTTGTAATATTTAATTCATTTAAATACAGTTGAAACCATGTCTTACGTGTCTTCAAATCTAACCTGTTGATGTTTATCTTTAATCATTTGCTGTATACAGGTTTTTGATATAGCATGTCACTCTTCAGACTTCTATTAAGCTAGAGAGTAAGCTACTGTAAGACTCCATATGTCCAGATGTAACAGTAAAACCAGCCAAACTGAAAAGTGGATGTATAATTTGAAAATATTTAAACAAATTAAGCTAAATGAAATTTATAATATTGCCTTAAATGTACATTGCATTTTAGAGCTTGAACATAAAATTACTTAGATTTTGTAGCAAATTTGTTTCTATATGGTCTTCATGTTGTCTTCCAAGGGTTGTGGCACCTCAAGCTTTGAGACCTAGAAGGAATAAAAGCAAGTATTTATGTATGTAATACACAGTTCTGATCTAAAAAACCCCTTTAATATTGTAGAATTCTGGATTTGATGTATAAACAAGAAAAGATTATTTGCAATTTCTAAGGTTTTGGGTTGCTGTTTAAGGGTTTTTTAAGACTATCATGCATATAATCATGATTGTTACAGGATGTGTCCCTGCTTATGGCAGGGGGGTTGGAACTAGATGATCTTAATGTCCTTTCCAACCCTAACTATTCTATGATTCTATGATGTCCTAAATTATACCTATGTGTGATACCTATGCAACTCTATGAGACTTCTTGAATTGTATTAGCAAAAGTCGAAGTGTTTCAAACAGAGTAAACAAAGTCTCTCCTACTATTTCTAGGCTGAGTAAATGTACAAGTGGTATAAAAGCAAGCAGATGTCACTCCAAATACACACTGACCAATTCTGCTTCCAGGCATAATTTAATTCTGAAGAGTGAGTCTTGCTCAACATTTCTGTAGCATTCAAGAGGAGATCCAGTAACTTTTGTGATGATTCATGCCTGGATATTTTGTACACTTATTTATTATTCTGACCAGCTCAGCTGAAAAAGAGAGAATGAGCACACACAAACTGGATTATAGCTTCTTGTGCAGACTTGTTTATTAGCACCCATTGAAGAGAGCCAGTTGGTTACTTACCCAACCTCCGCTAAGCTGACATAGGTGTCACTGAGGGCATCACTTTTAAAAACTGGGATTACACAACTGTAATGAGTGCAGTTTCACAGGGAGAACTTTAGTTACAGGAAGTGAGACAGTGAGCAAGAAATAATGCTGGGTGAGAGCAGGAGCCAAGGTTGAGTTGTGGGCCTGGGAGGGGGGTACCCAAACTAAAAGACAACAACTACAAAAAGTGTATCTGCTGTGTCAGAACCAAGGCATAACAAGCATGGATTTTTTTCTTTTTTTTTTACATGCTGTTTTTACAGTAATTTTTCAGAGCAAAGCTGTACTTTGAACCGCACCTTAAGCTTTTATGCAAAAACTTAAGTTTTGCTACTTTATTACAGACATCAGATTCTGTAGTTACTTAAGGCTGAAAACATACTTTTAGGATATAATGAAGATAGAACAGGTTAATCTACCAATTTAAGAATCCTTCAAGTCACAAACAGAACCTGTAATTTTTGTGAAGATATATAAAATACACATACATGTAATATGTATAAACCAGAACATCATGTGCAAATGAATTAAATGCTAAACCTAGGCTAAATGGAATCTCAAAGAGGTTGGGGTGTCTAAAGACAAGCAATTATTTAAATAACCATTTTGTGCTGTTAGGTTACTCTTTTACCAAAGATGCCACAGTATTCTCCTAACTCTCCATGCCTGCTTTACTTCAAAACCTTTGAGATGAAATTTAAATAGTCACCAAACCAGCATAAGGAAGATGTGTGCTGATTTTTCAAGCTTTGCCTGTTTTCTGAGCAAATACCACAGTTCTCAATTCTGGGTAAGTAAGACAGCCACATTCATTTTCAGAATAGCCAGTTCTGCATCTGCATTTATATACTTTTGTATGTTATGGAGAAGACATTTGGCTGGGTTGCTTGTAAAAGATGGTGCCAAACAGAACCAGGAGGATAACAACTGGTATTTAAACATGAAAAATGGGTTAATACAAATAAAATTTAGTTGCTTGAAACTATGTAACTACATAATAGTTATTGTATTCCTCATAACTTGACATAAATAAGTGTAAAAGTATTAATAAGTGTCTGGAGTATAACCTAGAACAAGTAAGTAGCTTCCTATCTATATGTTATTGTTAAAATAGGCACACCTTTTTAATCAAAGTTAACAAATTTCATGCTGGATGAGGAAAAATGGTAAATACACTTGTTGTAAACTAGCTATTTGAGGTTTGTGCTTGTTCATATTTGTCAGATTTGAAAGAGTAGCATCCCAGAAAGGTTATTAAGCTGTTTTGTAAAATGTTACCGCAGAAATTATTGAGGTAATGAAAAAAGTTGAAGACATTGAACTGAAGCTCATCTAAGCTTTTCTTGGATGCAGTTATTTTACTAGCTGTATTTTTGGGCAACTTAATATGAGATTAAAGGGCAAAACTGGACTACCCTATTTTACATCTGTCCTTGAGCATGTTAGGTTAAGATGAGAAGTGTGAATTCCACTTGGAGGTATTGTAAAAAATCCAGAGGCTTTTAATGTGAAATTATTCCGTTGCTAATGGCAAAAGTTTAGAGCCCAGCATAGAGCCTGGAAAGTAACCTCAGTGGCTCACTCAGTTGCTCTGGAGCCAGCCCATGTCTGGCACAGTGCTAAGTATGTACAAGGTCAGCTTTATGTACCTCTGAAGCTGATGAAAGGTGCTGCTGTTCAGAGGCTCTTGCTTCAGGTTGCTATAATAAAAGTGTTTGGAAGGTCAGGACCACAGTGAGGTGAAGGTTTTTACACTGGTGTACTGAAAGACCTGATACTCGTGTCCTTAATGTGAGGCAGTACCATTTCTCAGTACTGTGCTGTTATCTCTATGGTGATTCCATTTTCTGATCCTTTACCTCTTCTCTGTTTGCCCTGCAAGGTCTAATTTTCAGTCCTATGTTTCAAATTCTGTTAATAGTTTGTATTTTCAATGTTTGTACTTTTGCCTATTTCAAAAACATCAAAACACAAAAATATTCTTAAGTATTTACAATGCAACAGTCAGAAGATGTTCAAAAGCAAATCTTAATTTTTATTCTAGAAATGTTTTCTGTGTTCACTGATTTACTTACTAGGTTTCTCATTCTTAAAGGAAGTGTTTCAGTCAGCAAGCCTTATTAAGCATATTCAGTATTTGCATCCTTCTCCCTTCCCCTCCTAAAAATCATATTTTCTGGAGACAAGCCTCAAATTTCTGTGCTTTCAGTATTTCTATCATTGAGCAGCCTTTGCCTTAGAGCAGTTTTAGATTAAATTAACAAAACAACAGAATTCTCCCACTACAGCAGAAATAGAACTGGAAGTAAAATTACTAGTTGCTATTAATGGGATTTATTTCATAAGAGTTAAATATCTTGTCTGCAGTGGTAATCTTCTCAAATAAGTATGAGGGAACTCTCTCCCCATCATTATTTCCTTTGCACCATATAACAAAGCTTTAGACTTGATCCTTTCTGCTTCTGTTTTCTTAGGGTGTCTGCCTGAATGATGCAACTGGACTTGTTTGTAAATCAATGCTAAAAAGACAAAACTCATTCCAAAAGTGCAAATCTTTGAACTTAGAATTCAGTAATTTCATGTTCTTATGGATAAAGAGTGATTTGAAGACTGTTCATGTACCTGCCTCTCTGCTCTGGTCTGTTTGCAGTCTACCACCCCCATCTGTTCTCTGCTCTGAGACTTGTGGTTGAGCAACCACTGTGTTTGTGTGTATGGTGTCTGCTTTTCCAGTTTTGGTTTTGGGCACTAACTATTCTCCTGAAGCAGCAATTTCTCCTCTGAACTCCAGAGAAGTACCACCTTGATTCTGAAGTATTTCAGGCTGCTTGAGTAAGAAAAGTCACTTACAGAACTGCTCAATAGCTGCATGGCTGGTTTGCAGGCTCTAAGGTGGTGGCAACAAGAGTATGTAAGTATGCACTGTGTACTCTATAGATACTGACACCATAGATGCTAAAGCAGTCCTACTCATGGTGGTTTGTTATTTCACAGTAGTCCACAGTTACCTCCCTATATCTAATCTTCCTGTGTCTCCTGCTTCAGCACATACTAGATGGGCTACACCAGAAGACTCCAAGCCCATGTAGCTTGTGGGCAGTATAATGCCCAATGAGACCTTCTGACATTGCTTATAGCTATAAGAAATTAAAAGGTTGTAAGAGTTTGACAAGAGCTAAATTCAGTCTTACATGCAGTATATTACTGGCTTAGCATTGTCCCTAATGGACTAGCAAAAGTTTACACCACTAGACTACAAAGAATTAAAGATCTAGAAAAATATTTTGAATAATTAACTTATTGAATGTACGAACCTTCTAAATGTGCTTAATTAACTTCAAGCAGTGCTCAGTACATGGAGGAAGATGAGAAAATGCAGCATGAAATGTTTTTAGTGCAAACTGTTAAATTTAAGAGTACACTTGGAACAAGAATTACATAATAGCATGATGGTGGTTAATGCACTATGACAGCAAGTGAAGAGTTATCTTTCTTACAGTATCTGGACAAAGCCAAAAGGAAGTTAGGCCTTCCTTTTAAGTATTTGTGTGCATATTTATAGTATAATTATGAAATATTAACTCTTTGCAACACTCTGACCATAATGGGCTTTTTCTCTTCCTTCCGTGTCTTAACTACAAGATTAACTTAGTGCTTTGGACTGTGGGAGTTTATATTGAAGAAGTAGTTGAATTGGGGTCTAGGGAGTTACACTATGGAGAAATAACGTGGTTTTTTTGCTATTTTTGATAAGCTTCAGGGACAAACTAAATAAGTTAGGATATCACAAGAACAATACATTACACTTCACACTTGGAAATCAAAAGACTAAACAACATGTCTCTATTCTAGTCAATACTGGCAGGAGACAGAACTACATTTGTGTTTGCATGAGTTCTGTGTGTTCTGACCCAAGTATCCACAGCATCCCCTTCTGCCTATGCACAAGGTCTAACCTTCATCTCCAGTAAATAATTCAGTGTACCACTTCTGTGAATTAGTATCAAATGTGTTTAATAGAAAAGAGCCGCAGAGGAAAAACTATACTGTAAATTCTTCAGTAAACAGTGTCTTGCATCATAACTGAGTTTCTTTGGTTGCATGCTAATTGCTGTTAAATCAGAATATGCTCACAATAAGGCTCCTGGTTTCATAAGAAGGACATGGCAGTGTTGGAAATAATAAAATTGCCTGAAATCCTTTAATTTAGCCAGAGAGAGTCATAAATGAAATGGTTGTCTTCCTCTTTTTATGCCAAGCTAGTTTGCTTTATGTTGTAGTACCAAACTTGTAAATTGCTAGTATCTTTCTAGAGCTGAACATTCAGGTTGTCCTCCATCTGACCCAAAAACACTGAATGCAGTTTAATATTGAAGTTGTCCCCATCAATTCAGCATTTTTTTTTTTTTTTTGTCTTATCTCCCAAAAGTGTTATTCTAAATGAAGTTTCAGGTGCTGGAGGACAATTTGAGGTCAGCTTAGTTTTTCCTGATATAATGGCTTGAGTTCATGTTGCATTTAAAATAATTGAACTGTATAATTGCAACCCTTGGGTTAACACTACCTCCCCTTTCAGAGCCACAGGAAAGTCCAGGTGGTTTGCAGCAGATTAGCAGAGGAAGTCCTTGTGTGAAGACTTGATAATGGTTTGTGGTGATAGGGTTTTTCTGAAGCATATTTCCCCTCCCATCTATAAACATAGTATTGTAATACTTCAATTACAGGCACTGGAGTTTATTTTGGGTAGTTGGAAACCTGCTATTTTGCCATCTGGGAGATAAGTGATCCATTTTGATAGACGAGGTTTTATATTACAAATTCAATAAGGAATATTTTGCATTAGTAAGTCAAGAAGGTATATTTTATATTAATAATTAAGCACAACTATTCTCTGAGCCATACCTGGTGTTTGTTAAGCCAAACCCAATGTCTCTGTCATTTTCAAAATAAGCGGGGGAAAACTTCATGTGTGAGAGAGCAGAGTGTGGAGTCGAAGTAATAAAACAATGTGAGCAAAGTCTGAGAGAGAACAATTTTGTGATGAGAATTTGAGTTTAATTTGAAATAGTTTGTATTAACAGATGAAGATGCAAATCACATAGCTGGAGCATTCTGAGCAATTTGGTAATTGCTTCCTTTTAAACTATAGTTTCTGAAGTCAAACAAGTGCTTCACATCTCTAAATTCTGCACTGGCAATATTTCTTTGCAAGCAAAGGCGATAATAAAAAGGAAGCATGTCATCCTTACATACAGGTTAGCTCCTACAGACAATGAAATAGCATGAGAATACAAGGGGAGCATCTCTTTTCATTATGGGTTTATGTGGTTAAGTAAGGCTGTTTTCTAGACTACAGGGTTAAAAATATTTTCTGTTATAAATCTGGCAATAGTTATCAAATGGTTGTGTTTCAATCCACCACTAAGTTGCTTTGCGGTATCTGGAGTTTTCCAGAGCTCACTTCACTAGCCTGTAAAACGACTTGTATTTATTTTATGGGCTTACCACCAGATTAACCATGCCTCTGTTTCTTAAGTACTTCAAGAAAGCCAGCTATCATGTATGCAGATCAATACTGAGTAATAACTCTGTTCCTGCAGTAGTTCAGCAGAGGTGATGATGTATTCACTATTTTCAGCTGAAAAGAAAGTTACTTTTCTTTATGTAGAAATGCCCTCTGAGCCTGTCATAGAGAAGTAGGTCACAGATGAAAGGAATTTCAGGCCTGGAGCCCTGGGTCTCTTCAACCAGATATTCCACCCTACACAGTGGCAAGGCTTGTAGTAATCATGGGAGCTAGAAAAAAGAAGTTGAGAAGGATGAGAAATACTTCCCTTAAACATTTGAAATGTAAAAGTGTCAGGGAACTTGGAGTACTACAGTACTCAAGAAACAATATAGCAGTGCCAGGATATTATCCTAAATGCTGACAGATTCCTAATTTGAAATTGATTTAGTGTTCTTAGAGATCTGTTACATTCATAACCTTCATATGTCCTGAATTCAAGCACTACTGATTGATCTAGCTATGTAAAGCAACTGACTTTGTTCTTTTCTATGTAATGGCCTTGTGTTATCACAGAACAAAAATGTGTATTGGTTCTGTTTTGTAGATCCTAGAAACTGTGATGCAGTGAAGTATTATAATTCTTCTTAAATCACTTCTTTCTGTATTCTGCATCCATCAGTTCCATAAATGGCTTCCATAAAGCCACAGAAAGAAAGTGAATGTTCTCCTTAATGACCTGTCAAATTATACAGTATTGTAATGGGGGGCAAAAATACTTCCTGATTCTTCATGAAATAGTTGCTTACCTTGGTAATTGCAAATGTTATTCAGTACACTTCTTTAAGAATCTGTCATGCTATGACTCAGTGACTTTCTACAGCAGTGAATTCTGCTGCGTATAGCGTCTCCAGCCATGTGGGTTTAGATGTTCTGCATTTAGTTAAAGGGATCGCACAAATTAAAGTAGGTTTTTTAGCTCTTCCCAACTGAAAAACCTCATTCTCAAAATCTTTGCATGTATTCTTAGCCCTGATGACTAGAAATTGATTAAGCAAAATAATTCGCTGTTTCTTAACAAAAGTGCTAAAGGGGAAAATGTTATCATAGAATCGGAAAAAAAAAAAAAAAAAAAAAGGAGGATAATNTTCCCAACTGAAAAACCTCATTCTCAAAATCTTTGCATGTATTCTTAGCCCTGATGACTAGAAATTGATTAAGCAAAATAATTCGCTGTTTCTTAACAAAAGTGCTAAAGGGGAAAATGTTATCATAGAATCGGAAAAAAAAAAAAAGTCAGCAGGGAGATTATTGTCTTATGAATGTGTATTTCAGTATGCTTAAAAAATATTTAAAGGAGCACCCATTCCTTTGACCTTTTTATCAAGCGAAGAGGAAAACTAACTATGTGCTTTCAGGAAACTGGGTAGCATCACTGTTCTTGATTTTTAAAATGCCAACAGAGCAACCTGAGGTGTGAAGTAACTTGCCCAGGGTTGGTGATCAGGCCACTGAGAGATCTGGGAATAGAACCCAGGTCTTCTTGAAACCAGCCCACTCTTCTGCCAAGATGAAGCTTTGCCTTCAGGAGCAAATTACTGTCTCTTTTTAGATATAACATCACTGCCCATATAAATCTGGGTTGATTTGATTCGGTTTTTTTGTTGTGGTTTTTTTTTTTTTGTTTTTGGTTTGTTTTTTTTTTTTTTTGTTTTT
>NDXB01019454.1:0-13370 GCA_002631895.1 Agapornis roseicollis
AACAGCCCCAACTTTCTCAGCCTGTCTTTGTATGGCAGATGCTCCAGTCCCCTGATCATCCTTCGTGGCCCTCCTCTGACTATGATTCAACCTGAGCAAAGCCCAACATCAGTTTTATTGTAAGAATGATCTTTGTAGCTTTCCTTTTCTCTGGTTCTGAAGTGTCAATTCTTTACTTTTATTTAAATTAATTTAACTACAGCTTCAAACCGTTATTAAGCACACAGGTAGTCCCTTTGAACATAATTTGCTCTTTTCTACACTTTGTTTCAAAGTTTAGTTATCTGCTTTAAACAGATTTGCAGGGAAAAAGCAGTACTAAGCTCTTCCAATATGACAGGCAAACTTCTGAGAGCCTATTTCTTTGATGGGAATTACACTAGCAGAGCAACAGGAAATCATTTTTTACCTTCTGCAAACACATTCTTGACTTTACAGAAGAGAAACAGAACACATACTTTCAGCCTACAATATATAACATCACTGTACTTTTTTTAAACTCTTGACAGTACTTTGGTTCCTGAAACCCAAAGGAACTTGGGCCTCGCACTCCTTTGTTCATTTGACATCATGTCAGTGAATACAATTCATGCTTCTCCTCTATCTTGTAGAGTTTTGCACTAGCACAACACATAGAATACTATCAATTCAAAGTGGCAGCATTTTACATTAATTGTGCAGGAGGAAAATAGAATTAAAAATACAGTGTGCTCATCACGAATAAAATAAAAATAAAAACATACTGAAAGCTGTTTCACCCACTCAGATCCTTTTCATGTCTTTACAACCCAAAAATGCTTCTTGCATTTATCTAGATAAATCTAGATGTGCTTATCATCTTGATGAAACTGCAGCTTGATACGTTGCCGAAAGCTGTGGGGGAATAAATCACTAAGTCATCTGAGTTACAAAAATTTCTTAAGAAATTAGACCACTTTCTGAAAACCTTTGGAAAAAAGGTTTTGTTTTAAAGTCAGCTCTGAATTAAAGCCAAGCTCACTCGGATACTTTTTAACTGCAAGTGTTAGCTTCCTAGGGAATGACAAGTCTGTCGGAATGACACTCGCCACAGCCTTGGCTCTGGCACTCCACCGCTGGGCTGGGGCTGCGTTTATGCCAGTCAGGCCTTTCTGTTTCTTTGTGCTTTTCTTCCCTGTAGTTAAAGGCATGCATTTGAAAATACAGCACTGATTACTGTGATTCTTTAATCCTACTGCAAGGCCATAACTGCACCTTCTCATACATTTTCTTCAATACCCATCACGTTTCCATTCCCATATTTTTAAGTTTCTTGATTGTCAACTATCTTTACCCTCCATCAAGTACTAAATTCTGACTTTTTGTCACTGTACAGTACTGATCTTATAACCCATAGCATTCTTTATGCCTAATGGCCATCACTATGCCCACAAGATTCATCATGTTTTAGTATCTATAAGCACATAATTAAGAACATTTTAAGACTTACTGGCTTATGCTCAAGACATGCAATCCAACACAACAGAAAAGGAGAGCTTTTTTTTTCCTAGCTTACCTTTTATTTCTATTCATTTTTCTGCTATGAAATTAATGAAAAGTCATTATGATTAATGGCCTAGACATTTTTTATATCCCTTATCTTCGTAAGCATTGGGCTCATAACAGCTTCCTCTTATCATCTTATATTTTTTATTCCAGATTTTCAAGGGTTGCATACTTTTTAACTAAAGGAAGAAAAATTCAATCTGCAGAATGTGCTAAAGAGACGAAGTTTTGTGCAAAGCACCACAGTGTGCAACTCTGGTTTTCAACTTTTCCTATATATAACTTAATTTTACTGATATTCAGCAAATGCCAGTAAACATGCAACTGTGCCTTGAACATTTTATTGCTCTATCTAGCAGTCACTGGAAGGTATGCAGGAAGCACAAGAAGCTGCAAAGCTGGCAAAATACTATAACAAAAGGCAGTGCAGAAATTCATCAGGTCTACAAAGAGCAGTACCAGTCTCCCACTTCAATTGCTAGGAAGCTTGTGTTTTATAAACACAGGTTCACTACAACAGCAATAACAAGTGTACACCTTTTCTGTTAGGTTTGATTTATGACACACCAAGTTTTTCAGTTAAGAAGTTGTAAGACCAATCTATTAGACAAATGGTTCACACGGAATGCAACTGGTTTTGTTCTTAATACTTCTTCTAATAGTCAGAGTCTCCATTAAGATTTTCTGCCTTCATGGGTTTATTTGTTTCCGGTTTGTTGTTCGGGTTTTTGTTTGTTTGGGGGTGTTTTGGTTTTTGTTTTTCCCGTTTGCTGGTTTTGCTGTTTGATTCGATTTGATTTTTTGTTGTTGTTGTTTTTGGTGTCGTTGTTTTTTAACACATTAGTGTAATTCTTCTAGTCAAGCAACTTCTATTCCTCATCTCAAGTATTTGCTTTACCAGCGCCATAGGGTGATATTACATGATCTTGAGTGACAGTTTTCAAATGCCAGTATGACTACAGTGGTAGAATATAAAAATATTATGAATGTTTTACAAATAGGGAATGGAGGAACAGAAAAACAAGCAGCTTATTAAGGTATGTAAATGCTTAGGATGCCCCTTGGGATTTTCAAAGGTGCTCTGACATACAACTCTTACGGGACTAAGTTAAGATTTTTCACCAAATGCCCGATTAGCATTTTTAGTTTTCCAAAAACCTTTAAAATCTGACTCCCCAGGTTACTCTGTAAATCCAGCAGACCAGCACATTAAACCTGGAACTCACCAGCCCTTAAACTTACACTCTAGGCACTGTGCAGCCGTTCCCATAACAGGGCAAATTACAAAACCTGAAGATGCTCTGCCTACCACAACCATCTAGTTCCCTTCTGTTGCCCTCCCAGGCTGAGTCACACACCAAATACTCAGACCAGGTGCTGGGGAGCCACACAGCCAACTGCATCAGATGTCAGGCAAGGAGTGAGTGGATCTCCAGGGATCTGGCTGCTTTGTGCTGGGACCGAGGGGTGCCAGGAGGTTGAGCTTGTAGACGAACCCTGATATAAGGCCCAGCAACCCCTCAGCACTCTCCCTCCCTCAACTAGAGTTTGATTTTCCCAATAACTACTGCATTTGTACAGCTACCCTTCCACTCATGTAAGAGAAACTCCATACAGGAATGGCTCAAACCAAATGTGCTGTAATATCATCTGTATCCACCACATAGCTGGGTTTAGACAAGTAGTCACTTTCTTGCAGAAAAACTCCCATAAGGACAAGCTTTAATTCCTGTACAAAAGCTGACTGTGTGTGTTTTTTAAACCCTAACAAAGTTGCCCACATTTTTTTGGTAGCTGTTTTGGCCGGCCTAAGAGGAAGTTGCTCAGTTTGGCAAGTACACATCACCTTCACAAAGGGGAAAAACTATGACAAGGCTAGCTTCATCTTTTGCCTAATTCAAACAAGAAGATGCTGTCTTTCAGGAAAGGTTTTCTTCATTCCCCTGTGTTTAGACCACTAGTGGCTGAAAAGCAAATGGATTAGCTGTCAGGGCTTTTTACTGCCATCATTAAGTCAATGAAAGTCACTAAGTAAATTTAGACGGGTCAATGTACTACCCTTTGATTGTGAATCGCATTCTTCATTTCGGAAGTCACATACACTGCCTTCTTGCAGCCCATATCATATCCAAGGACCAGATAAATAAACCAATGGGCAGCCAGTTTACTGGGACAGTCTATGTATTTTAATCAAAGAAACAGAAGACAAGGTAAATGAATAAATTCCTGACATTGCTTCCCTACAGAAGCAGTTGCCAGTCAGGGTTATGGATAACATGTTGCCTGCTAGACCCTCTGAGACTGGCTGCAGCTGCAAAAAATGAAAATGTTAAAATTGAGGCCAACAGGAAGATGCTGCCTGCAGCGTAATTGCTCCCTGTTGCTGCACATTGGCTGGCAGAGGTTAGGGACCGCTGCTCTGTGTAATTGAGCAGGTTTGCAACAATACCAGGAGGCTGTTGTATAATAGTGGTCAAAGCAAAACAGGTAGAAATAAACACAGATTATTTATTATTTTGTTTTAATCTTTAGGTAGAGGTGATGCATTTTTCCTGAGCAGAACGTGTGTTAAAAATGCTCCCAAACTGATGCCGGGTGCACTGTTTGCCCAACGCTGATAGAAAAAAAACAGGTAGCTTCTGAAAGAAATCTGAAGAGCTGTTATCCAAGTAGCTGAGGTTAAAGTCTCCATCTGCATTTCAAGTAATTTGGTGTTCAAAGTCAGCATTGATTTAAAACATTTCTGGACTCATCACCTGACATACAAATACATGATTGATCCCTTGATAAATGGAAATGACAGAAAATCACAGGTGTCTGTCACAAAAATGACTGCTTATGTGAACAAAGCAATTCAATCTGCCTATATGAACAAAACCATCAAATTTACCAAATTCTATAGAATCCTTATAAAACATTGCATAAATCACTTCAATTTGAAAAACAACAAACCAGAATGGAGGCAAATAGCTTTGGATACAAGCAAACTGCTGAATGTCAGAAAATTCCTTATTCATTTATTGTCATAGCAGATCATTTTGTCACCAATTTTCCCTTAGTTTTACATGTTTCTTCCAGGCCTTTCAGCAGATCCAAGCATTTGTCAGTAAATTGCACTGTTAGCTCAGACTCAACAAATTTATTTAAGACTATGGTGTCATCAGACTGCCCTATGCTAAATGACCTAATTTATGTCATAGAATATTAAATAAATTAATACCGTGCTGCAAGGATCAGCTGAGCTGAGCCAAGCTTTCCAGCACTGCAAATGTTTATCAACTTCACCTTTCACTCTCTAGATTTCTCCTCAAATTGAGCAAACTACGGTATAAAAAGAAATACAACAAAGTCCTACTTCAGACTGCAATTTGCCTTTACCTTACAGCCAGAGATGTACAGAACATCAGCAATCTTTCAACATTTTAATATAGCTGGAGCTCAGCCTTCTTGTTAAAAAGCTTCAAGTTAAAGTTTCTGTGTTATACCAAGACATGAAAAGGCAATCGTAATCCAGGCACACACACACAGAAGCACTCAGTGTACATCGTATCAGACCTACAACCCCACATCTGTTACAGAAACCAAGAAACAGTTTTTTTTTCCCTTGTGAAATACACAGAATTAGGAAGTTCGGTTAAATTGTGCTGCATCTAAACTGAGCTACGGCATCTACTCCCAACACCACCACCCCCCCCACCCCGGTCTTTACAACTGAACCCGGCGTAGCAGGGAGGGCCGCAGGAACCCAGGCAGGGCCCCGGGCTTGTGGCACTGCAGCAAGCTCCGGGGAGGCGGCGCTGGGCAGGGATGACGGGCCCGCTCCGGGCCAGGCGGAGCCGAGCCGACCCCAGCAGCGGGACGAAGTTGCCGGCTAGCCCGCACTGCCGGCACCGGGATGCGGCGGGGAGAGCTGCCGAAGGAGGGCTCTGCATCTCCTCCAAGAGCTGCTCGCCGGACGCCTCTAACGGAGACCCGGCAGCTTAGGGCGTAGCTGCAAGCAACCGAGCCGGGACGAGCATCCTCCGCCGGCCAGACCGGGGCAAATCCCCACACGCACTCCCGGGAGCCCCCCTGCCATCCCCTGCCCTGCCGATCGCTCGCACCCAGCGGCAGGCCTCGCCCCGCGGCACCCGGCCTCCGCGGGACGCCGGGGGATGTTCATCCTCCTCCGGTATTCAGGGGTCGGGGTGGGCCGCCACTGCCTGCAGGCCAACGGCGGCGGCTGTACCTGAGTCGGTGAGGCGGGGCCGGGCTCTGTCCCGCAGGTAGTAGATGAAATCCCGGCAGTTCTCGTTCTCCACCGCCCCGACGGAGCACAGCTCGGCCAGGAGCTGAAGCGCTTTCTCGCAAATCTCGTCCTCCCTGTCGCCGGGCATCGCCCCGCAGCATCCTCGGGAGCGGAGCGGAGCCGAGCCCTGCGGTCAGGCGCTGTGCCGCTGCCCGCCGCCCGCCTGCAGCCGCCCGCGCCGCCGGGCCGCCGCCCGCATCCTTAGCCAGCGGCGCCCGCCCCTCCGGGCCGAGCCGGGCCGCCCGCCGCTTGTCCCCGTCCCCGCCGCCGGCTTCGTCCCGCCGCCTCCTGCGCGCCGCTGCCGGGGATGCAGAGCGGGGCGGACGGCAGGGTCCCACCAGTTGAACGCGGGAGTGGGGAGGGCCGCAGCCGCGCTGGCGCAGCTCTTCCCCGCGGCGGGAGCGGGCGGGGACGGGCCGTGCCTCCGCCCGGCCGGGCTGCGCCGCGCCCCTCCGCCCCCAAGGGCAGGACTGCCCTGGGCCGCGGCCCCCAGCCCCAGGTGCGCTCTGCCTGGGAGCCCTCTCGGCGGCGGGGTACGGTGGCGGCACCCCACGACTCGCGACCCGGCCGCGTCTGGAAAGGGGTGCGGGGGAAAACTTGAGAAGCGGCGCAGGGTCTGATGGAGGGTGGTCCTGGGCGCAGGTCCTGTAGGCAGATCGTCAGCATCCTGCCCTCCATCGCCGGCCAGCCCCAGACCTCCGTACTGCTGGTGGGCGTTTTATGTTAACAGTCTGGTAAATACCGTGTGTTCTCTGCGTCCCACTGCCTGTTCAGAAATTACTCCATTCACTCAGCTAATTGTCTTGAAATTACAGTCAATAAATAATGCGTGTTCTCACTGTCGGGAACCTGGCTGAGGGGAAAACGTTAGAAATCTACTCTGGACAGGAGGATACTCTTAAGCGAGTTCTTAGTTTGGTCTGGGTGATGGGTTAGAAAGAGTTAAAACACCGATGAGAAGTCTCAGGCACCTGCCAACCGGCCATAGCCTGAGGGGAAAGGTAGGAGAGCCTTCTGGAGGAGCTGAAGGCTGAGAATCTGTCTGCCATTAAGCATGTTTATCCTGACAAGCAGGAGATTTGTGAGGTGCTGCTTGGCTTTCTGGGTTTGTAGGGAGGGAGGCTTGTGGGTGTCATGAAGGGAAAAGCTGAGAAATGGTTGCTCCATTTAACGTGATTCCCCCCCTCTTCCTTCTTTTGTCATAGTTTAAGCAAATGTTAGAGGCCACGATGAGCTTGGCAAGTTCAGACTGGTATGGATGTTCAGCCTACTATTTGAAGGCTGGTGAATAACGGTTCTAGAAAGCGTGTAGACAGCAACATCTTCTAGTAGAAACTTTTATTTATTTTATTTTCTCCCTTCTTTTAAGGAAAAAGTACATCACTGAATTAAGTTACGGTGTATTCTGTGAATGGAGTAGATGTTAACAAAAATCGTATATTGATATAGCTTGTCTCTTAGTGATTTGGCAGCACTGCTTGTGTCTTAAAACCATTACTTTTTTCCTTACTTTTAACAGAAAGATTATGTCTGTAAAACTTGATTGTATAAGCCAAGTATAATTCCATCAGTCAACAGGCAACTCTTTCACACTGGCTTGTTATTAGAGAAGAAAATAGGTAATAAAATGGTGTGTAGCTGTTACAATTGTTGCTGTCATATTTCTGAAGCTGAGAGACTCTTATAACATTAAGTATATGTTTTCACATCTAGACATGGGGAAACTCCCTACTAGTCTCAATAATTATATTCATTTGGTTCTGGAGATACCAGTGTGATTGGCTTACTTCTCTGAGCATGAGCAGGTACAGTTCTGCAAAGGTACTGTCAATCACAGCTCTTTCTCTGAAATTAAGGAGCAGGCTTTAGCAGTACTGCTGCGCTTCCTGCTTCAGTGAAGAAAGGGTAAAATTTAGAGAGCTTGCTAGAATCAGAGATACCAGAATACATTTTTGGGAAAACCAGTTTGAAGAGGGCTGGTGAGTTACTCGTGTGTATGTAAGTTTTCTAGGAATAGGAACTTTTCCATCTGTAGCACAAAATCCAAGTCCTGGACAGTGCTGGCAATGCCTAATAAAGAGGAGGAAAGACAGAGGAACTATCAAACACCACAGGCAGAGACATTAGTGAATTGCAGTCTAAGTCGTCCAGCGATCACGTGTGACCAGGTTTGGAATTACTGTACAAATTGTGCATCATGACTTATTCATGCAGCTTGTTTGGATATATTTTGGAAGTTTGGCCCTGATCTAGGTGGCTGTGCTGTTCTATGGCTTGTACTCTGTCCAGGATAGACAATAGATCAACTGCAACGTGATATTAATGCATTTACTTGACTCTGGTTTTTATCCTGTGGGACCACAAGCTCATCACTAGCTTGGGAATCTGGCTTGCTGCAGAGTAAGCTCTGGACAGGCTGGTGATAAAGCAGTAATTTCTTTATCTTTCTCCTTTAACTAAAATATCCTGCCTAATTTTTTAAACAGCAGCAATTTGAAGGTGCTGAGATGTTTGTAATACAGATGGTGAGGGTTGGAAAGTTTTTAATCTGGTGGAGGAAAGATCATTAAATTGTTTGGACATTACCACTAGTAACCAAAGGCATCTATTCTCAAAAGCTCTGGGCAGGTACTAAGTGTACTCTCTAAGCAATTTCCGATGTCTTTCTCTGGAGATAACAGCAGTAAATGCGATCTGCTGTGTCTCAAAGCAAGTACAACTTTTCCTTCCTGTTGTGAGAGCTGGATCTTATCTGTCATTTTGTTGTCATCAATTGCATGTTTCTGTTCTTCCAGGCACCCCTAGTTGTGGTGAGTTTTCTCCTGTGTCAGATGCAGATTTTGCTCATTCAGGGGATTGTGTTATGTTTGAGACCCCTAGTGAATGTAGTACTAATTGACTTTTGTCCTAGAAGGGTATTGTAGTGGATCACTCCTGTTAACTTTATCTTACAAGTTACAGCTTGTACTGACCATAAGTCTATTTTTTGCTGTTTAGCTCAGAGCAGCTTAGGAAAAAAAAAAATCCCCAAGACTGCTACACAAGAAGTCAGAATAAGTTTAACTGTTTGACCTGCAACAGTTCTGTCATCATCAATTGACATGTTCTTTCTTTTATTGAAATGAAGCTTTCCCCCCAGTATTCTGGCAGTCACACAGGGGTTGCTTGGCAATGAAATCATCTTCAGAGCTAAGGCGTTGATGAAACAAATGCCTTTCTGGAAGAAAGTGAGGCAACTTGCATCAGAATTTTTATTATGGCTATGCTGCAACCAGAACATATCAAAGATTAGCATCAACTATTTATAACTGCTTGAATGACATTAGGCCACAAATACGTGGATATTGCTCATCATGTCAATACTTTCTACTTTAACCGAAGGGAAGAAAGAGGCCAGTGTATTTCAGGGAATCAGGGAAACATGTACAGCAATCAGCTTACTAAATGCAACACAACAAACAAGGTTGATTTTGGTTTTTTCCAGAAATCAAAGTGGATGAACTCTGTGATTACAGAAAAGGCATAAATCAAGGAGGACATTCCTATGTTAAAGGATGCCCTTGTGCTGAAATCCAGCTGGAAAAGGGAAATGCCATTCTAGGACCAAAGATTGATACACCTATCAAACCTGGCTGCACCAGACTTTCTGCCTCACTGTCCCTCATACATGCATATAATCTTTACCTTCTGTTCTTAATGGATATATCTTTTTATACTCCTTGAAAGTAGAAAATGTGTAGGTGAACATACAAGAAATAGTAACATGGGTAATGACTATTGAGTGTTTGTAAGCTGGTGCTTTTCTGGGCAGCTTTATTCTTAAGGTCCATTAGTTATCTTCACAGAAGGTTTTAGGAATGCTTTTAAGGGGAGGGTAATTAGAAAATAGGTATGCCCCCCTTTGAGCTTTTGACTCATTGACTGCTAGAGGTCATACGGACACAGGTTAGTGTTAACTAGAGGGAATGTCTTACGAAACCTTGATAGCTGTTCTTGCATAGAGGTAATAATATGGAGATGTTTAAGATTCTGAGATCAGTATTCAATACTGTGTTACAGGAACATGAGAAGGGATGGTGGTGCATTTTCATTATGGTATTTATAAGATCTTAAAGCTTTTTATGTAGAGTCACATGTCTTTTATTGACATCTGTTCAGATTTTTAAAACATAATGCATAAAAACAGTGTTAAACACGGGATAGTACGCAGCTTTGTTCTTTCCTCTGCAGGAGGCCTGTAAGCTGTTTCTAAGTCAGAATTGGTAAAATGTCATTACAGAGTATTCTGAATTACGGTAAGTAGGTTGGTTGCTTTCTCACAGCAGGTCTTGGAGGAGGAGCAAAATGTCTGTCCGCTGAGCAGAAAAGAAGTATGTCACATCTCTTAGATACCATCAAGCGTCACTAGAAGCTGTGCTGTATTAGAGGATTAGGAATATACAGCTGACAGCCAGTGTCCTGATACAACTGGGGCTCAGCTAGATTTTATGAAGTGAGTTGAAGGAGTGTGGATAGCGAATGCTTTGCTTGAATGAAGGTTGTGAGAAAAAGCAAGACAGCTACTTTACGTCTACTGTAGCTCATCAACGGGATTTTAGGGGAAGGGTTTTTTTCCCATGTTGCTGTTGGACAAAGCTTTATTGCCTATGGAAGAGAAAGAGATGCAAGCTCAAAGTAGAAGACACTGCCCAGAAGACTGTAAACAGTGTAACATGAAGACAAGATATTTCAGATGATGACTCATTTCTATGACTCCTTTACAGCAGACAGCCAGGTTGGGTTTTTTTTCTTGACCTTCATGCACCTCTCATTGGTAAGAGAAGACTATAGGTGCTGTAATTTGTCACCTGCTATTTTCATCTACCTTAAGAAAGCTTCCTCAAAACTAGAGAAAGAGGGAGGAAAACACCTCTTCTGATTTAACTGCAATTCTAATTTGATAACCTCTTCTTTAGCAGCTTTTGCAAACACTACAGGGGAATAAAAAAGAATTAAAAATGTTTACTGAATAATTCAGTCTCGAGAGTGAATTGTGCTTGAGAAGAACTGTTGAATTCCCAAGTCTGTGGTCTGTGGTTTTTGTTATTGACTGCTCACGTGGACTTAAACTCTTGTCTCTGAAGTCAGTGGTTTTTATCTCCCCTTTGCAATTTTGTCCAGCTTCCCATCCCTTTCTGCCAGCAATCTGATCTTGTGAATAAACTTATGGAGAACTGTCAAAAAAGCTTCCTGCTACCAAGAGGAGCCATAGCCATGGTATGAGCTACACTGAGATCCTTTCTAGCTGAAGTTCTGCATGTATCTATGGAACTGTAGATCAGAATTTGACACTGGACCCAAATGTTGAAGAAAGTCAAGTGGAAGTTGATGGAGTCAACATGCTGAGTATGAATCCATCTTTTCTGACTTCTAAGGTCTGGTGGTTTCATTCCTGTGCTATTGGGTATTATTTATCACACTTTCCCCTAATGTTTGCCTATTGGCTGATGCTGCTTTTATTACTGAAGTTTTAATTTTACAAATACACATGAAGGCATGGTGTGAAAGAAGGAAATTGATATCCCAGAGAGAAACAATCAAATAGTCACTTTAGTTTTACCTTGCAAGAAAAGGATGATCCAATAACCGAAGCATCATCTGTCATGTCTGTCTTTTACAGCTACAGTGTGTCCTCTAAGCCGTGCTATGGCTGTAGCTAGGTTGGAGGCAAAGCCCTGTTTTCCTGTCTACTAGCTAGTCATTCTTGGTTAAAGAGGAGTAGTGTGGATCTTTACATTGCTTGGTGGACTTATTTTTTAGAAAAAGAGAATATGCTGGAAAATGTTCCTACATTAACCTGGACAACCATCACTGTTTTCTGAGGCACTGTTCCTAGTATCCTCCTCTCACATGCTGAAGCTTAAGAAAGATGGAAGCTTGATATTGAAAAAGAATCTCCTGAAAATGGGGTGTCTTAATCATTCCAGATATAGTGATGAAGTTTGTTATGTTAACATGCTAATAGGAGCATTGGTCCTGTACTTTACACATCTATAGTCAATAAGTAAAAAAAAAAAAACCAACAAAACCCCCCCAAAACAAAAAAAAAAAAAAAAAATTAAAATCTTTATATCATTTGAGTATTTGTAAATGCATAGAAAAATAGATCCCANTCCTGTACTTTACACATCTATAGTCAATAAGTAAAAAAAAAAAAAACCAACAAAACCCCCCCAAAACAAAAAAGAAACAAAAAAATTAAAATCTTTATATCATTTGAGTATTTGTAAATGCATAGAAAAATAGATCCCATTTTCTGCAAGGTGGAATGATGATGTGGTAAATGTCACTGAAAGCAGCATGTCAGGAAAAAAAGAAAAAGAGAAAGATAAGAGCCTAGCTAGTATGCAGGACTGTATATAAAACCCAAACCAGGATTAGCAAACTAAGACACTGAATAATGTAAATGCTATTACCTCCAAAGTTTTGTTTCTTCCCTAGTTCAAGAAGCAGAATCATCTGTGATAAAAATTAATCTGAAAATTGGTATCGTACTGTCTAGTAGAACCTTTATATAATTGATGGTCTCTCTCAGTTCATGTGAATAAATATATAAGACCTCAATCATAATGTGGACTGCAGAAAGGTTCTGCTAATGTATTTCCACTCAGCTGCTTACAGCTGCATGTTACTATTTCCTAACCAAAAGAAGGAATAAAAATATTTTGTGGTTTTATGCTTTACAGTTTGATGAATTTGTAAGAGAATGCTAAGAAAGTACCTTGGTTAGGACAATATAGTTCCTTATCTTTGAACCTTAAAAGTTTACAAAACCTTCAGCGAAACAGGAAGACCAAAAAACCCCAAACATCCAGAAGAAAATCCTTTTTTGCTTCTTGGTGATTTGAGGCTTTATAAATTATAATTATCACTAGTGTTTCCATAGTCATGGCCTTCTTTGAAAGGTTGTTAGGTCTGTAAAACGTTTTTAATTAAATGATAGATCAGATGGGATCTTCTTGCAAGTAAAATAAACTCACAAGTGCCTTTATAGATTGATGAAAAGTTTTATTCCTTTTAGATCTGTCTTTAGTTTTGGTTAACATATAATCAGATAAGCTAGAGGCTATGCAGAAGGCAGTATTGGTTAAAAATAGTAAATTAATTGCAACAAGATTATCCTTTCTGCTAGGTGTCCTTGAAGTGGGAAGTTAGAAATGCAAACTGAAATAATAGTATAAATCCTCAATAGAATTGATTCACTTGGTCAGAATGTTCAACTTTTGTATTGCAAAAGTCTGAAAAGTCCAGTTGGCCTCATTTGTCACATTCTGCTTCAGCTCCATGGTTTCTAGCTAGTACACTCATGAACAGACGTGGACCGATGGTAAAGAAAATACAGGGATAGAGAGGCCGAATGTTGATCTCTTCCTCTTCAGGTCTGTTAAGAGCAGCATTTTCTTTCTCAAGTTATTCCTGTCTCTTTGTTTTAAACAGGAGGACTTTATGATCTCATTGGAATGCTTTTTTTTTTTTTTTTTACATAAATTTATTTCCTTTTTTCTGTTTTTTTTTTTAC
>NDXB01019454.1:13481-31362 GCA_002631895.1 Agapornis roseicollis
TTTGACATAAATTTATTGCCTTCTTTCTGTATTGTATTTGACATGCCTAAAAAGGGAAAAATCTGGAGAAGTAAGGGGAGAGGAAATTATGAATTTGGGTTCTGGCAGTAAATATTTATGTATCACTTGTACCTGTTATTTTATATGTTAACTAAATTTTGGAGAAAGTGTTACCACAGCAGTAACGTCATTGCAAGTATGGTGTCCCAACAGTCATGTTGGACCTTTGGGATCAAGCCCTTGTGTTGGAGGTCAGAATGGCAACTTCTTCTTGGAAGTTAGGTTGCCTTGACTCTTTTTGTAATCCCTCTGGAGCATGTGGCATATACATTGTTGTTCTGGGCTCAAGGCAGGGTTTGGGCACGTAATCCTTTTTCGCACTGGCATGAATTCAAATCAGAGTTGAAGCACATGCCCATACATTTAAGATTCAATCACCAGAATACTTCTGGTTTTAATTAAATGGGACAATCCATATCTCTAAAGTTAGACACTTCCCAAGTTATCACTCTGAATCAGAACTGCCTACAATAATGTTCCTGGACCGCTTGTGGGGGTAAAGATGGTAGGATTCTTTTCTCAAATCTCCAACTGAAGAGGAAAAACTTTATCCTGAAACTACCCAGCTTTTGTAACTTGGTCACAGCCTTGTTACTAAGCAAACAAATGACAGAAATAACATTGTTCAGTTTCCTCTTCTGCTTAATTCACTTGAAGGAGGTTAAAGAATCCCAGCTGAGCGTGCCATTTTGGCTGCAGTGTGACTTGCAGTACTTCAGTGCAGTGACTGCTGGTCTTCTGACCCCTGCAACCACAGGACCCAGTGCCCAGCGTAAATCTGCATAAGACAGCATGAGTTTTATAGGTAGCGTGGACATCTCCCTTCCCAACAGACTAACAAACAATTTCTTCTACTGCAGTTGAAACAGGGGAATAAATGGACTGTGCGGCTGTGTGAGATACTTCTGACAGAAACTCAGGAAAGCTGTTCCTTTGGTTCAGGCATAACTTATGACTGAGGCCCTGTGTGTAAATGAGATTCTTTGAGACTTGATGGCAACAGCATGATAAACACTTGGATCAGAAGAGTAGTTTGGGCTTTTATATATCTTTTTGTGATGCTGAGGCAATAGACTCTGAGGTTTGATTTACTGGTTATGTAACTGGTAATACAACATAGACCAGTTTTTCTTCCACCCTCTGATCATCTCCCCAAACAGTTAAGAGCTATTTTCCTTCTCTGAGGATGTTCTGATGAAGCTGATGCTATGTGCTAGGTCCTGGCCACCTGCTTTACTTGCTCATGTGAATGTTTTATTGAGTCATACTCCCAAAATATATTGTTGCCTAAATCTAGGGAAGATTGGCAATTGCTAGCAGTTGAACTTTCATATTGTGCTAGAGTTTATGTTAAAAAATAAACTCTTACAAATTATCAGTGTCTGGAGAACATATGGATTGTTTGCTAAGAAACAAAGGATGGTAAGCACCTAGTTTGCTATGTGAGAAGG
Organism: Agapornis roseicollis; assembly: GCA_002631895.1. Lineage (NCBI taxonomy): Eukaryota > Metazoa > Chordata > Aves > Psittaciformes > Psittacidae > Agapornis > Agapornis roseicollis. Next base: position 14,993 of record NDXB01019454.1, read on the forward strand.
GTTTGCTTTTGCTATTAGTTACTGCAGAAAGAAAAATCCACTGTAGACCACTACATAGGAAATTGAGATTCAGTGTTGCATGCTTTTCTTCTTAAGTATTGAAGCTGTCACAGAAATGCTCCGCATCCTATGTCAGCTACTCTTAGCCTTAAGTGTCATGTGCAGTCTTCTTTTGGCACTGTGAATTTTCAGTTCTTTTCAACAGAGCAGTATCTTCTCAGCCAGAAGGGTTAAGGTTGCTTCAGTAAGGCAGAGGGCACAGGGTGTCTGTAACTGGACTATTAGGCTTTTCTGTGAGCCAGAACCTGTGGGCAAAAATCTTTTCTGCGAAGAATTGACTCCTAGTCTTGCTTTTTTGGAATGTGATCTAAATGAAATGCTCTTGTACTGAGGTTCTGTCATTTTACCTGCTGTATCTTTAGATTCTAACCTCCTGGAAGAGTGTCTATCTTTGGGGGAGGATTCTAAGCAGTACTGCAGGTGGATGATGTTATCTACCTTTCAGTCCGCGGGACACAGTAAAAATGTGAAATACTGTCCTGATCTCAGCACTCCCCTAGGCTGTACTTGGAGGGGGCTGACTTCAACAAGCTCCGTGGTCAGTAACTCAGTAACTGAGCTGGTTTGAATTTTGTTGAGGCATCTGCCTGTCCCCAAGGATTATGTGTGACAGTAGATTGCACCTTCCCCCCCACATTAGGACGTGGAAGGTGAAGAATGAATTATCCACTCTAAGGATAGAATTATCCTGGTTTTAAATTGTTGAGGCTTCATCTAATGCAAGTTTTGGATACTGCAATCTCAGATTTAGGCAAGATGAAGAGGGTCTCGATAAAGGAGAAACCAAAAGAAAAAGGAAAAGTCTTAGACCTGTGAGCAAATACTAAAAGAAATAGACATTTGCATAAGCTTTTCTAAAGAAGAGAATGATCTTTTGACTGTGGAAAAGTTTGTTAAGTTTTCTGGCTTCTTTAAATGGAAGTTATGATTACATAGAAAACTGGGACAGAACATAATTGACTCTACAAATAGTAAAGAAAATAAAGTTTGTACGCAATAGTGGAGTATCTAGGTGGATAAGGAAGAAATTCAAGTGAGCAATGATTTTTTATCTTTAATGCAAATCATGCAAAAGCATTTTGTCTTAGAAGTGGGTTAAACAAAAAGAATTGATTTAAAATATTTTTCTGAAGTAAATAAGCATACCTTTGCAGTTGCTGTTGAATATTAAGCTTAGACAAAACATAAAATATTGTCTTATTTCAAAGCAGCCCACCTCAGACCATTTAACATCCAGTGAAATTCACACCAAATTCATTGTGAAGACTATGGTGACTGCATTTACACTGAAGAACAGCCTTTACTCATAAAATTTGGTAAAAGCAAAGTAATCTCTATGGGTGTTTGATATGATATGATATAATAGGCACATTTCAGTATATTGCAGAATTGGTTCCGAAATTTGTTTGTGTGTGGGATCTTAGCTCAAGGTTTAGTTTATCTAGTCCTCTGGACTGCAGGTTTCCATTTGTAAATGCAATTCAAAGCTGACCAATGAACCAGTCATGATTTGAAACTCCCACTGGGGTTGAAGAGCATCTGATGGGTAGCTGGAGGATACTTCACTTCCTTCAGAAACAAATTTATTTCATTCACATGATGTTAGAACTGTCCTGGTGTAGTATAATCATGGATATTTAGGGGATTACTTTTGTACTGCACTGTTGCATTGAATGAAAGGATAGGGATATGAAACTTTTACAGTTCCTCCTGAATCACACAGTGGACGATCTTAATTTATCACACTTCATCTTTTGTTTTTATTTTAAAAATACAAAGTTGTTACAGCAGACAGATATACCCACTTTTCAGTGTATATTTTATGCCAGTATAACTATGCGCAGACTATGAAATGAGTGATATGATTTTGTTTTATTGGTAGTTTTCCTCACTGAACTGTCAAAGGTGACTTAAATTTCTTCACTGAACAAAGAAGTTATTATTAATAACTTGTCTTTTTCTTGACAGACATGCCAAATTATCAAGGGTATGGAATTTTAATATTGATAGCAACTAGACATTTTTTAAGGTGCCCATCAGAAGGGTCTTCAAACTTTTTGTTCTATCCAACAATTTGATGCTCATAAAAAGAGAATAAATGCTGATAAAATGTGATCACCATTTATTTTCTAAGCACACATCTATCTGTTATAGTCCTTAACATTAATCAAAGTATCTAAATCCACATAGTAATGACCTCAATAATTTATAGGTCAATATTTGCATTCAGTTCTTGTCTCACAACATAAGCTGTATTTGTGTGAATGTAGAAGCTGTCTTCTGACTGGATTTGCTGCTTCTCACTTTGGGAACTACCATTGCTTAATAAATGTTAATTAACTTACTGTAGCCTTACATAATTGGAGTGCAACTCCTTAAGCTGCCGGTTTCTGACCTAAAAGTTGTATTTATAGTTTGTATCTGAGTCCAAACTTCCCTTCTTTCCATTATGGTACAACTAGAGTTGGAGGAGAAATGTCTTTCCAGTTTTTTGAGATTTTGAGGAATTTCATAGTAACTTCTGTTCTAGTGTGGGCAGAGAATGTGCCTTTTTTTTTTTTTTTTATTTTTTCCAATAAAATTGGGACTTTTTTTTTTTATTTTTCTTGGGAACAGAGAACCCTGAATAAAATGCCTNTTGAGATTTTGAGGAATTTCATAGTAACTTCTGTTCTAGTGTGGGCAGAGAATGTGCCTTTTTTTTTTTTTTTTAATTTTTCCAATAAAATTGGGACTGTCTTCATTTAGTTCTCTTGGGAACAGAGAACCCTGAATCAAATGCCTAATAGCTCCTTCTCTGTGAGTTTTCTCACAGTCAGTTTTGCTATATCCAGCTGAGAGGAAGAAAGAAAATCTACCTTATACATTATTTGTCTTCCCCTCTTGCTCAGAAAGTTGATTCTTCTTATTAACATTCCTAAACTAAAGAAACAGATTGGCACTTCCTTATGGAAACGTGTTCTGTTCAAGCATCTCTGCAATTTGTGTTGCAGTTTCTCAAAGGCTTTGGCAGAGTAAGGGGTAAGTGGAGGGCTTCTGTATTCCAGCCTCAGCTGCTGGATTTGAGTTGATTAGTGAGATTCTTCTTCCTCCCTTGAGAGCTGGGATGACTTCCCATTTCTGCGTCTTTTTTTGTTGGTGGTTTTTGTGGGTTGGGTTTTCGGTTTGTTGGTTTCGGGTTTGATTTTTTGTTTGTTTTTCTTTTTTTTTTTTTTGGGGGGGGGGGGGGGTGGCCTTTTTTTTTTTTGTTTTTTTTTTTGGTTGGGTTTTCCGTTTTTTTGGTTTGGGTTTTATTTTTTTTTTTTTTTTCTTTTTTTTTTTTTTGGGGGGGGGGGGGGTTGGCTTTTTTTTTTTTTTTTTTTTTTTGGGGGGGGGGGGGGTTGGCTTTTTTTTTTTTTTTTTTTTTTTGGTGGGGTGGGGTTGGCCTTTTTTTTTTTGGTTGGTTTTTTTGCTTGTTTGTTTTGTTTTTTCTCTTGTGCAGCTCATAAAATCTCTTCTCCAAGACATGAAGGGTTAATTATCTGCCTTCCCCAGGAGTCTGTACTCTTCAGTCCTTCACTCCTTGCTGCCATTAGGTCAGCAGGGCTGGTACAAGCTTGCTTACTGCAGATTGGCTTCACCCAGTGCATCCAGCTATTTTTTCCCTCAAACCATGTGGAGAAGGAGAAATGATCCATAGCCAGCTATGGTCTTTGCTTTTTTTTCCCTGCTGTTATGTTTCTTTTCATACACAGGCTTTTCAATTTCATGAAGCCAGCTTTGCATGAAGGCTGAAATGTAATTGCATCCTCCTGAGTAAAATGGACAGTTTCTGTGCCAACTGCATTTTTAAAGAAAAAGATTACAGCATTCACTCTGCTGCCTGCTTTCTTTGCCAACGAATCCCTCTGCTGATGTAAACAGATTAAATAGTCTAAAACATCAGCCAGACCAATTCTTTATAATTCCATAAGTGCATGGAATAACACCTTCATTATTGTTGTTAGGGCAAAATATCAAACATAACAGGTAGGCCTCTTCCAATACACCTTGGTTTAATTTAGCAAGTACTACTGAGGATTCAATTCGGTATGCATCGTGCTTCTACATCTCCATTTTACCTCAAACTTTAATTGCCTTGTGGAATTTGTGGCTTTTTGATGTGCCCTGTAGATCTAAGGCAACATAATAAATATTGTTCAGTTTGTAGTTTTTTGTTTGTTTGTTTCTTTAAACTGAAGTCCTGAAGTCTGCTAATATTTGTTTGTGTCATGGAAAAAAAAATTCATAAGGGTTCCACACAAAGCAGTTTCAAATATATTTTTCATCCCTTTTTATAGTTTCTAGCATTCTTTGTACAGTTGATAATACCTTTACACAGCCTCAGGAAATGGGTGGCTTTTACAGGGTGGAATTTAGGTACAGTGTTTTGTCTTTCATTGATCGCATTTTGTAATATTTCCAGACTTACCCATGCATTTCATGCTTGCCTATGGACAATCATAAAATAGTTTACTTATATTGTAAGCATAACAGTGGCAATATATCTCATTTCAATTGAGCAGTGTACAGAATTCTCTTTTCCCAGCCAGATGATGTCACAGTCTTCCTGAAAGAATACTTGATAGCAAGATTATGCAATGTTGTTCTTGTTCCCAAAAAAGTGGTTGTCCGTCTCAAGTCTGCACAATCCTTCAACACTGGAATTTATTCTTTGAAAGCCATCTCTGATACCCCCAGAGTGGTCCAAACCAGCTTAATCAATAGAGGTTAGGAAAAATGCACTCTAGCTACTTTGAAAAAGGTTGTATTTGCAGAAGTGGGAGAGCTTCCTTAACTCAGGAACTTGACTTGAACTCAAAGAGGCTGGGCTATCTGGGGTAAAACAGTTCTACTTTGCACACAGCTAAGGTAATTGGAAGTATGGTTGAACAGGAAGATTCGTAATCTCCTTCAGGAGGCGCTGAAGGGCTAATTGCCATTAATGTCCAGGAGATTCAGCAGATGTTCTGTGTGACAGGATGAAGGGGGTGGCAAGCTGCTTAACGTTTGGTTATTGTCACAGCTGCACCCATCCTAGCTTCTGATTGCACCTGCTGCGGGAGAGGCTCAGAGGTGCCACATCATTGACTTTTTGGAGCATTTTATGTTCATCCTAACCAAGGAACATAGCAATGACCAGACAAGCCCTAAGGAAGTATTACAGCCTACGTCTATAAAATAAGGTAATGTTCTGAAAAATGCTGAGCATCAACTCTGAATAAAATCAGAGAGTGTGCAGGGCAACACAAAGCAATGTGGAGGAAGTGCTGTAAGTCGAAAAGCATTGAAAGTATGAAAGAAACTGTTATGAAATTAAAAACAGTGAGTGGTATATAACTAAACTCCAGTAAACTGGATTATAAACCAATGTGAACACTGGTACATAGAGGGTGTGGAAGGAGAAGGTGGGTAGATCATCATTAGAACTGTGAATGCCAAGAGAAAAGACTTAAAACATCATAGTACTGTAAAATCCTCATGTGGGGTCAGATAAAAGTGTGAAACCGTAGAATGGGAATTGTCATTGTGTATCTGCTTCTGTATGCAGGAAGCTAATGGATTCTGAAAGCCTTCATAATATACACTTTTGAAAAAGACTCTAGCTCCTATTTCTTTTCCCACTAATACAAATTCTCCTGCTAAGATGTAAGGTGATACAAATGCTCTGTTGTTTTGTGTTGGGTTGGTTTTTTTTTTCCCCCCTCATTAGGAAGCACCAAAAATAGTCTGTAGTGCATTTTCAGAGAACAGCTGGGCCTTTACAGCATGTTTTCTTACTGTTAACTCTACTAAATTGTGAGGGATGTAACCATAACCACTAACCTGATTTTAGCCAAATTATAGCTAACTTACTCTTTAGTCTCTACCTGAACAAAAGCATTCATCAGTCATCTTCATGACTTCACAGAGTCCTAAGATTACAGGCAATTCTCGTGTGCTGTATGACCATCTGCAGATCTTGATGTCAGCCATCTTTTGGCAGTGTCTAAAAGAAAAAAACATTCAAGGCTGCTATGAGAGGGAGGTTTTCTTCCGTCTAAGGCAAAACTTGCCCTCGCAAAACTTAAAGCTCTGCCTTTCAAGAGATGCTTACAATTATAGAGAGGTAGTACTTGAAACCTGAGGCCAGTATTTTTTCTATGATCTACACTACTTAAGATGTATTAAGACGTGTTAAATGCTAAAAGCAAGAGCACTTTATTGAAGGCTATTGATGATTACCAGGTTTTTGAAGCACAGATACATATTTTTGTGTGTGTGATATTCATGTGCAGCATTACTTGAATTTAAAGTTTCAGTATTTTATGGCAGATATTTCTGACAGGCCTTTAGACCTGTCCCAGTCTAGCTGATCTTTGAGAAGGCAGAGCCTACGCTGTTGGACAAATGCTAACTGAACTGGCCCTATATCTTGGTTAGCACTCTAGGAGCATTATCAGCCCTCAGTGGGCTCTTATTTCCTTAGATTTAATTCCAAAATTCAGTCTTATTGCTAGCATGAACTGGTATCTGTCTTAGACAGAGTGGTAGCTTAATTCCCTCTGCTTCCTCTATGCCTCATTTAATGCCTTTTTGGTTTTAAGGAATCACCATTAATTTTGGCATTCCAGCTATCCATTTCCAATTTTACACCAACTCAACCTCTCCTCTGGATTGTTGCCTGCTTTAGCAGGAGTAGCAAGTCCTTTACAGTTTCTTCAGTGTGTCTTCATTTTAAGTCATTCGTGATCCATGACTAGTTTCACCTCTAAGAGTTTTTCATTCCCTGACTAGTCACAGCCTGAGCTGTACCCATAAGTCTTATGCAGGTTTTAGGAGTGACATTACATTTCTTCCTATTTCTTCAAGCTCTTATTTTAGCTGTGTGAGCATGTCAAGTTCTATCACTCAGCTGCATATGCTGTCCTTTTTCAAGCTCTGTCCTTAACCTTAATCCCAGTTTTCAGCAATGCAGTGGGACTTAACATACCCGACAGCCAGTGGCAGCATGTTTACACCTCTGTTCCCCAGTCCTTGTGTCACCCTGAAGGCTCCTAACCTGCAGCATTTATATCACTCCTGCTTCTCTACTTTCCTGTAAACTTAACTCTGAATGTAGGCTTGCAGGCTAGTTAGTACTTGCCTTAACTGGAGTGACAGCTCATTTAGCCGTGCTTCCTCCAACTCTCATTTTGGGAGCAACTGCAAAACTGAAGGTAGTGCTGAATCTTGAAGGGCTCGGAGGTCTGAAGTGAGTGCTATGGATAGGAGAGGAAAATACAATACAGTTTGCAGGACTTGGGAGAGGGTGAAATGTGTGCTGGGTATTTAATGATCCAAAGGGCTAAAATGGAGCAGGTACACATCTGGTATAACTTCCAACCTTATTAGTACATTTTTATTATCCTTTTACCTGTGGTTTTGCTTGCACTTAGTGATCTGACACCCATGTCAGCTTCACAGGCTCTCCTTTCTTGAGCAGTCCCTAGCTACAGTCTAAGCCATGACTGTTGGGCTGTTAATTGTCTTTCCATACTAGAAACTTAACTTTCTAGGACTGGAGGATATTTGGTGATGAGAAGCACAGCATGACCTGGCAGTGTGCTCTCTCAGACCAGCAAGCCAACCTTGTGCTGGGCTGCATCACCAGCAGCATGACCAGTACGTTGAGGGAGTGCATTCTCCACCTCTACTCAGCTCTGGTGAGACCCTCTCACAGTCTTGCATCCAGCTGTGGGGCCCCCAACACAAGAAGGATGTGGAGCTGTTGAAGCAAGTCCAGAGGAAGCCATGGAGATGGTCTGAGGTCTGGAGCAGCTCTGCTATGCAGACAGGCTGAGAGAGCTGGGCTTGTTCAGCCTGGAGAAGAGAAGGCTCTGGGGAGACCTTAGAGCAGCTTCCAGGGCCTAAAGGGGCTGACAAGAAATGTGGAGGCAAGTTTTTTACAGGAGCCTGTAGTGACAGGATGAGGGGGAATGGCTTTAACCTGACAGAGGGGAGACTGAGATGAGATCTTAGGGTGCTGAGATCTTAGATCTGTGAGGGTGGTGAGGCGCTGGCACAGGTTACCCAGAGAAGCTGTGGCTGCCCCATCCCTGGCAGTGTTCAAGGCCAGGGTGGATGGAGCTTGGAGGGACCTGGTCTAGTGGAAGGTGTCCCTGCCCGTGGCAGGGGGCTGGAGCTGGATAATTGTCCTGGGCTCAGCTGTAAATGTTGCTTTTCTCCTTCTTAGTAGCTGGTGCAGTGCTGCATTTTTGACTTTAGCCTGAGAACAGTGCTGATAACACACAAATGTTTTTAGTTGTTGCTAAGTAATGCTTACCTTGACCAAGGACTTTTTCAGTCTCATGCTCTGCCAGTGAGGAGGGGCACAAGAAGATGTGAGGAAGCAGAGACAGGACACCTGACCCAAACTAGCCAAAGGGGTATTCCATACCACAGCACATCATGCCCAGTATATAAACAGGGGGGAGTTACCCAGAAGACCCAGACTGCTGCTCAGGTTGGGGTGGGTATCTGTCAGCTGGTTGTGAGCAATTGCATTGTGCATCATTTGGGTTTATTGTTTTCTTTTCCTTTTCCACTTTAATATTCTCTCCTCTTTTTATTCCCCTTATCATTATTATTGGTGGTAGTGATATTGTTTTTGTGTTATACCTTAGTTACTGGACAGTTCTTATCTCAACCAATGGGATTTATATTCTTCTGATTCTCCTCCTGGAGCGAGGGGGGAGTGAGTGAGCAAGCAGCTGTGTGCTTTTGAATTCATGACTGGACTTAAACCACAACAATAATCCTACGGTCCTTCTCAACCCAAACCCTTCTATGATTCTGTAACAATGCTATGTAACTGTTTTGAAGATCTAGCGCTTAAAGATTCTTTCTCCCTCAGCCCTGAATAGATCCCTGGCCTTGTGGCCACTTTCCATTTATATTATAAATCATTAACTTGTGCTTTCACCATAAATGTATCAGATGAAAAAAAAACCCTGTATCTCTTACTCAGGTTGGAACTGGAATTAGAGTTGCATATTGGAATATTGTTCTCTGGAAGATATCCAGCTGCAGCAATGAGTCTAGATTAAGCATATTTCAGACTCCTATACAAAGGAATTTCCATTTGTCGTTGCTAGCATCAAGCATTGTTGTAGGTCTTTAGCCTGTGCTTTCCTAATTCCTGTTCATATCTTGGTCTGAGCCTTATTTCATATAATAAGCCTAGCCAGTGATACAAACCTGATTCTCTAGGTAGCTAGCCAAGTAAATTTTGGCCAAAATAAAAGACTCACCCAATAATAATTCTAGATTTACAACCTCTGCTATGCAGATCCATAACCTTAGTAGTAATTAATCCAGCTGTTCCTGTCCTGCTTTTAACCTTGAGGCAGTTGTATATGGAGTACTGAATTTAGTTCTTTATTGTGTTTTCTGAAACTCAAGCCTTCTCCTTGACAATCTAGCCTAGCAATGTAAAACTGTTCTTTTCCATGCTGTGTTTAGTTTGGTAAATAAATAAATAGAGTTTATAATTAAGCAGTACAAATCATAACTAAAATTTTCATTGAAAAGCATGCAGATATAATATTTTTACATAAACAACTCAATATGCACATACACATTTTTATGGTTAGAGATTACTACCTCCTTTACAGAACAGTATCATATACATACTAATAGGACTAATAAAAAGATATTTTTGTGTGTGTGTGTCTAGCCTGTCCTTGTGCAATTACATTGCATTTTCAGAGCATAAGGGAAAAGGCTCAACCCTCCACCCCCTCCCTTCCCTTAGGGCCAGATTTCTCCAAGCAGTGCCTCTCTTTAGGAGGAGCACAGGGAGTACTTTGTGTGCTGTGCTCTCTTGAAAAATATGTCAACCTGCTATGATCTCTACATGGCAGCTGATCTCTTAGAAAATCTGGCTTTCATCTGAGTGAACCAGCATATATGTATGTAGCACAGCCTTTCTCAGTGGACACATGAAGATCTTAGTAAGAAAGCTGTATACATATCATGACTTTTCGTATGGCTTGAATTCAGCCTAAGTGCATTTTTCACTGATGCGTTCAAAAATACTTCTCAAGAAATCTGCTGCTCAAGTATGTGTGTTTAACCACTTGAATGGTAGAATTTTAAAAACATTTAACCCTTTAGATGATGAAGTGTGTTTATAAAATAAATTCCACCTTGCAAAAACTGAGATTACTAATTTGCAAAGAACTCACTGTGAGTTAAGTGCAATATCCTAGCTGTAAATAGTAGAATTTAGCTGGGAAGGTTAATGTTCTAAGAGTAGGCTGGAAGCAGAAAACCCAGATTAGAATTAGTCCATAAACACAGTTTGTTAATGCAACTTGTGTAATGCAAAATCAGTTTTTGAATTTTCAGACTGAGATAGCACAATTTAGTGACCTACGCTTAGATTAGATTAGATTCGTTCTATTTTTTAGATTTCAGTAAATGCTGTGTGTTAAGGGGGCATATGCTAGTCTACCTGTATGCACATGTTTATTGTCACACTTTAACTCTCTTCTAAAGAGAACAATGAGAAGTAAAAGGGGCGCGGCAACACCTAAGTTTCCTGGAGTGCTGTAGATGTTCTGAGTGCTAAAGTCTTGTCAGCATCCTGCTGCCTTAAAAGCTCACCAGGCAGCGGACTGAAGACAGTGTTCAGTGATATTAAGCTAAGAAGTTGCACCCAGCAACTGTGAATCCCTGGAAGACTTTCTGCTGCAGGTAAAGAAGGTCCTTTTTTTCCCTTCGATTGAGATTTGCATGCAGCTACAAATATATCTCAGCCATGAAGGGCACAGATCTTAAGAGCTTTGATAATAGTTAAAAAAAAAATATGTATAAAAAAATCACTCACTCTTAGCCAAATCAAACTGCAGCTTTTTGATTTATAGCTTTATAGCATACATGGTTTTGAACCTGTTACTGTGCTTTTAGTTTGTGGACTTTTGAACACAGATGCTTTGTTGCTTGTCTGTAGGAAAAAGAAGGCCTTTTGTAAGAGCAGCAGTTTTAGTGAGAATTCCATGGCTAAGGTTCATACTCATCTGACCTTTCCTTAAACTGTATGCAGCAGAGCTTTTTTATTTTTTATCAAATGAAAAGGATTAATAACCTTGCTTAGCCTTGCTTCATGCTATGTGATTTACCTTAATAAAATACCATTTTGCCTTGGACTTTCTGCTAACTGTGCTGTAAGACTTGTACCCAAAAATGTATTTGTTGGTGTGTGTCACATCTTCTCTTATCTAGCTTGGTCTATCTGCCTATTTATGTAAGCTTCTGTATGATCAAATGCTTATCAGCACAGGGATTCTGGCAAATGCCCTGTCACAGAGATACCAGTGCAAGAGCCATGTGTTCCTCATCTTGTTAGTACAATGATGCTACGTACCTGTGTCAGGCTGTACTGCACATCTGTGAGTGCTAAGGGTCTTGCAATCAGATGAGGCTGTGCTCCAAAGGAGAATTTAGAATGGGCACAGGAGCACTCAACATTTTTTTTTTCTGATTTGCTTCATTTTCCTTTCTATCCATGTACCAAAAGAGCTTTTCCAGTAGTAGGAAAATGCCATAGGAATGGCCTATATCCATTTCTCAGAAAACCTTTAGGACAGGAAAACACAAAAGTGGTCATTTCAGCACTTTCTCTCTAAAAAAACTTCATCAAAAATAAAAAATAGTGATTCTATTTGTCTTCTGCAGTGAAAGACTATCCTTTATACAAACCATTGGAGAGAATTATAAGCCAAATAAGAGTGTAAGGCCTGCTTGACTGATCAAGGGGTAAAATAGGATACTGCAGTATGTATTTGTCAACAAAAGGGTGTAAAACCAGAATTCTGGAGTGGAAAGAAATCTGAAGAGAGAAGCTGTCTGTCTGTAAAATTCATCACGAGTAGTAGAAAGTCTATGATCCAGGTAGCTGGGGAGTAAAAGAACCTGGGTGACAGTTCTGCTGTTGAATTTGTAGTGGGTCAAAGTCCTGCTCAGTGGTACTGGCACTCTAAGCATTCACTAGGTCACTTCTACGTGGGCTTTTTTCTGTGTGTGTTTTGTCAGGTGTGGGATCAAGGACAACAGAATAACTAGGAATCTTTTTCCATAAGGTATCTTTGTGATTGTGTGTGTGTGGATTTTATGTGGTGTTTTGTCTGGATTTTTTAAATTCTTTTCCTTGTTCTGTTTTCTCTTGCAACCAGTTGCGATTAATATCTGGTCTCTTAGTCTTCTTTGAAGTTAACAAAAACAGGTATTGAATGTGTTTTGCATTAGTTGTTTGCCTTCTTGGGGAAGTCCTAAACTTACATTTTTCTAGGTCTGTTTTTTAGGTTTCTTATTGCTGTTTGTGTCTTTTTGCTAACCCATTTTGCACTGCAGCCCCTAATTCTAGCACTACATGCTGATGTTTTTTCCTCCTGTCTTTATTAGCATTTCACTTCATTTAATGCTTCTGTGAGTTTGACCTATAGGTCTGTTGCTGTTCAGCTTCCCTCAGTTTTTATTTTCCTCGGAATCCTGGACATCTCTCTCATGATCTCATTCGAAATACATTTGGACATTGATATTCTCACACGTGTTATTAGCCGGGTCCAAAATAACTGTCTCTTACAGCTTTATTTTCTTGTCTCCTGAAACAAAACTTTTTCTCAGTGCATTTCATGGATGTTTTGCTTAGCCTGTGTCTAGGTATGCATTTGAGGATGCAGGGACTCATCAATAGCGAATCTCAAAGCCACTTTCCTAGTCCTACTATGCAAGTAGTATAGGGCTCTAAAGCTAATCTCAGAAGCACCACAAAGAACCTGATCATCTGTTACACAATTACAAAGTAGAACTGGTACCTAGGCCTTTGAGATATTTTCATGAGCTCTTCGTTTCCTCTTATTACCATCAGCTGAGATAGATTAGAGACAGCCTGAAATTATCCCTAACTTACCCCAGGCTTGCTATTTGTTTGCTCTTTACTCACAGCAGCACACCAGAGTCCTGCAGCTTGCTATCTTCATCTCTGTATCACTGGAGTGTTTGGCCTGAAATGAACGTGTGGAAGAAAGCAGAAAAATGAAGGTAAGGGACACAAGAAAGTAAAAATATGTGCTGGTGCCTGGAAATGGGTGGTAAAATTTAAATGGCGAAACTTGAAGCAGTTTCTTTGGAAAAAGATAGTTGTAAACGTGTGAGTGATACTTGATAGAGAAGTAGGGGAAGACAGGGAATCTCTTTAATTATGTGCTTTGCCAAACTGAAACTGCTTTTTGTAGATTAGGAGGGTATTGCAAATGCGATTATATGTACTGTAGGCTCTAGTAGGTTCCCTGAAATTGGCTGAGGAAGAAAGCAGAATCCTCCTGAGATTCTGGAAGACTAAAATAGAGAATTGCTAGTACAACATAAAGAATTGCTGGTGGACTGCAAAAAGATGGATTTCAGATCACAGGAAGTTCTGCCCCATGTGTACTGCCCTGATCATCTGTTAGTTGTAGTATACTATCTGTGCTTCCATATTGGAGCCTTTCTTACCTTATTTTTCCTTCTTTAAAATAAAGATTGGCAACATACATTACAGTGAATGCTCTCTTAAATGGAAGCTTGTGAACTGACACCAATAGTGAAGTTGTATTGATAAACTAACTACCCAAGTTGTTCTGCTTAAGACTAATTTCATTTTGGAGGAGACAATTTTTTTCTGTGGCATTACAGTACTTTCTTACAGGTTCTATGGCTTTACTTACTGTAACTTTGATACACTTGTTAGAAGCAGCATATAGAGGTCACTTGTCTCCTTGGAAACCAGAAGATGAAATTACTCTAGTTGTATCTGGATTTTTTTTTTGTCTCTGCCCTGTATTTTGATATAAATAATTTTTTATTTCCCGAAAGCTACCCAGACACTGAGGCATTAAGCATTTTGTAATGATTTTTTGTCTTCTGCTAAAGAAGGGGTCTTACAGTGGAAGCACAGTAACAGCACTCTTAATTGACTGGCACAGATACATTGTTTGCTACAAGCATCTTGCATTCCAATTAGAAATCAAAGCATTACAAGGTGTTCCCTTTGCCTCCTGCTGCTTCCAATTTTGAGGAGTTTCTCTGTCTTTTGTCCAGCCTTGTCTTCAGTGCAAGGTTGTGTTTGTGTGCAAATATTTGAAATAAAAGCTTTGTAGAATATGTTCTTTCTATAAAACTCAGACTGCTAATGGTAAAGAGCTCATTTATAATATATATCACTGGAGTAGTTGTTATTCCCATGGATATACTGATGATGCATTGCAAGGAGAATAAGCATGGGAAGGTGCTAAGAGTTGGATAACTGTAGGTCAGAAACACTCTAGCTTTGTAAAAGAAGAGCTGTGTTCTCTTTAAAAGATAGATAGGGTGTGACAGGCGATTTTTACTAATCGTGTTGTGGTAGCAAGCAGCAATTAGACAGACACGGTCTTGGGAGAGTTTTGTCTCTAAGCATCTTTATTTGCAAGAATATTTCTTGTACATTGCAGTGTATAACACAAGGAAAAATGACCACCTGCAATGAGCCTACTTGGGTTTGATTTGTATGCAACTGTTGACCTTATGACTTGTTTTCAAGCATTAGAACGATGATAGCGTAATAGGAATGCTCTCCAGTATAATATGTAGTGTATACATATAGTGTAATGTGTATACTCTAAGATAATGAAATTATTCCTGCAATGCAGAGAAAAAGTAATTATTTCATCCTTTGATCTATTTTTGATTCTCTCCTGATGCCAACTATAACACGTTTCACAGGCAACAGCAAAGAGCTGAGCTTCTTAACTCCTAATGTGGTTTTCCCCTATAATAAAGGATGAGGTTTGCTTCAGTGCTAGCCGTTTAAAAGAACTAGAACAAATCAATTTCCAAGACTGAATAGAACAAGGCGGTGGTGTGAGTTCTGACTTGTGAAAATTCCAGATGAACAAAAATCTAGTATCAGTTTAGGCTGATCAGAGGGGTCATGTACAAAGACAGCCTGAGAGTCCTCTGATTGAACAAACTGGCACAGAATGTGTTTATCTCTGTGTATAAGGATATATTTTGGTGGCTTTCTTCAAACAAATTGCTGAGCATTTTCTATAGAAATAACTAGTTTCATTGCCAGGAGTGCATTGCACTGTTCTAGAACAGCAGCTATGTTTATGCCATCTCGTGTGCCTCAAGAGGTGACTTTATTTCACACATTACGTTTTGTTGTGGGCTAAGGCTGTCCAACTGGCAGATCGTTTTGCTAGTACTATCAACAATTGTGTAATTAGTATAGCATGGAATCCACATTGTCTCTTGTGGAAAATGCAGTCTCCAAGGCTGCTATATTTTGTTGAATTTTTGAGCTGCTAAAAAATGTGCTCTGCTGGCAAAACATGCATTTCCTTTCCACTCCTTGTTGTGTGCTCTGGTTGTTGTTGGGCTCTTGGAGACTGTTGGTGGAGTTAGAGTGCACCACTTCTGTCAGCATTCTTACTCCCTGTCTTGAATTTTTCCTCGTCAGTGGACTTTATTACCATGCCAAACACCTGCAGACTGGCACCAAAGATCTTGTTCACTGAATTATGATTTTAGAAGACTGGATTTTGCATCGCTGGGTTCTGCTTTGATCAGGCTGCAGTAAAGCTATGAGTGGTTTGGCTGAAAGTGGTTGATGCATCTGACAGTGCAGTCGAGTGGGTGAGTGATATGGCAGTGTTAGGTGGCAAGAAATTATAATAGCATTGGAATGGTTTGCATATTTTTTTGCTTTGCAATTGTTTCTGTGACTGAAATTGTTTCTGTGACAGCTGAGGACCTGATTTCTTATTGATTTCATGTTCATACATCCTAATAATGTCTGAAGCCAAGCTTTAGAGCTATGATGATACTCCTGAATGGAAGCTTGTAATCTTAAACAGGAATGAGGTGAAGTACTTGGTGTGAGTGCAAAGCTTTCTAATGGGTTTCGAGGTGCTCAAATTAAGTTATCCAAGGAACAATGTTCATCAGTCACTATTAGCATTTAATATTATGCAGTATTTTTGTTGTGGTTAGCTGTTAGTTACTTTTTCACATGAAAAAGTCACTAATGTTTGGGTTTGTTTTGTTTTCCTGCCTGATAATATAACAAGGAATAACAAAGTGTGCAGCACTAAATATAGAAAAAGATATGCCTGTCCAAAACATTTCTTAATTTTTACTCTTGTAGTCACATATTACTAGGAGGTTTATTTGTTTGTTGTTTTGGGTTTTGTTTGTTTTTTTTTTTTTTTTGTTTTTTTTTTTTTTTTTTTTTCCTTTTTTTTTGG
>NDXB01019459.1:0-33574 GCA_002631895.1 Agapornis roseicollis
GGCAACCTGTGCCAGGGCCTCACCACCCTCACAGGGAACAACTTCTGCCTAAGAGCTTGTCTAAATCTCCCCTCTGTCAGGTTAAAGCCATTCCTCCTTGTCCTGTCCCTACAGGCCTTTGTCAAAAGCCCCTCTCCAGTTTCTTGTCAGCCCCTTTAAGCTCTAAGGTCTCCGTGGAGCCTTTTCTTCCCCAGGCTAAATAAGCCCAGCTCTCTCAGCCTGTCTCCATAGCAAAGGTGCTCCAGCCCTCAGAACATCTTCGTGGCCCCATCTGGACCCACTCCAACAGCTCCACTTCCTTCTTATGTTCTTATGTACTTGCATTATATCTTGGATACCTCAAATACATGGATTAAAGAACAAACCTGGAGTGCTGGCCTGCAGCTACAGAGCAAATGCTCCAGTCTCAGTAATGCCAATAATGGACAATCAGCAACCCCATCTTCCAGACATGCATTCAAATAACATGTTTCAGGGAAGCCATGGTTTGAAAAGGCAGACCTAACAGCTCCCAGACACCCATACCAGTTCCCCACTTTTTGAGCACAACACATATTAATTCGCATCTACGATGCAGTGAGGCAAACTAAAATTCCTCCTTAAAAATCCACCTGTTGATGACCATTACGCCTGTCTGCATTTCTGTTCAACTTCAGTCATAAGCCCATCAAGATCCACTGATATTCCAGACTGGGGAGGAACTGTAGGGAGGGGAAACTTTTGGATTAAGCTGTGCCTTTTTGTTTGAGGAGCTTGAGCAAACTCAAGTACTGTGGTGGATCAGACAGAAGACACCTTACGCTGACTCAACATAAAATATACCCATTAAGAAACCTAAAAATGCCAAGAAGGTGAATTGGTGGGAGGGCTGAGACCTCAGATCTAATGACTAAACATGTTTTGAAGCTACCTAAAAGAGGGCTATTGCATCAGCCAGGTTAAATCTTCCCATTTCTCTTTTGCTATTTCTTGCTTTATTTTTTTTACTCACATTTGTCCTCCTTTTAGTCAAACGCTTTGCAATACTTCTGCTTTCTCTTGCATGGTTCCACCACCAGTAATATCTGCAGGTACAACAAAAGTCACTGCAAGTGGCAGGACAGATGCTCCTCTGCTTCTCTCACTTTCTCTACCTGGGACCTCTAGTTTCCACTGTCCATCTCTGGTCTGCCTCTCCTAAGCTCTCCACAAGACTTCTGGTGCTCACACTGCGGTGTAGGTTTATTTTATTCCCTCAGACTCTTCATTTTCAATTTGTTTGTGAGAAGAAAGCCAAAATGTTGAGGATTACAAATGGGAGCTGTGAAAATGTGAGACTTAAGTGGGTGGAAAAGGAGAGATGACAGAAGAAACTCTCAATAGCAGCCTTAACTGGGAAAGAAAAAGGCAAGGCTGCAAGGTCAAACAAGCCAGGGAGGGCCTGAGAGGAGTGACACCCTTTCATCTTAGTGGGATGTGAATTTCTCATACCATCATAGGAAGGTTTGGGTTGGAAGGGAACCTTTGAAGACCACCTAGTCCAATCCCCTGCCATGCGCAAGGTCACCTTCCACTAGACCAGGTTGCTCCAATCCTTGTCCAACCTGGCCTTGAACACTGCCAGGGATGGGACATCATGATTTTCCACCAACAGCACATCTCAGAGGAGAATGATGGTCTGGAGAAGTTCTCACTGCCCTACTGAACTCATCAGCCATGGGTGCTTGCTAGGGCGAGGAGAAGCCAGAGCTGCAATACCCTCTCCAACTGGACAAGCCTCCTGAAGACAGTCTACTGCCTTCTGGTGCCGTCTACTGCCATCTTATACAGGGACAAGGTCAAACCACAGAGGCAGGTGCAACATGAGGCTGAAAACGCCAGGAGACCCTTCAGGTTTGTGCATGGGTACAGTAACATCCTGGGCTGCAGGAACCTGAACAGCTCTGAGTTCTCATGAAAAGCAAGAGTCAGAGGAAAGCCATTCTGGCATTGTCCCCAAATGACATTTTATCTGCTGAAGAGAATTCTTCATTTAGCAAAGCACGGCATTATAGAGCTTGTTTGAAAAGATTGCCATGGTTTCTCTGTGAATAAATTAATCAATTTTATTAGACTTGATGCTAAATTCCTGACTGACGGCTCCAGTGCTGAAGATGCAAGCTGCCGGCTGGCTGCCGTAGAAGAAGTCTGGAAGGCGACAGCTCGAAGAGCTAACCAGGATTCAATGAACACACCAAAAACAAAAATATAAGAGAGTGTATTTTTTAACCCCTTGATCACCATCTCATTATAAAATTTTAGTTAGATTGCCTGGCATCTAACTATCTGAGGATTAACAGGCAGGGCAGGGTTATCATGGGCTTAACCATCCATGGTAAAGTGTTGGCTATCACTAGGGTTTTGTTACAGGTTAAACACATACACATTTTTTCACAGAATTAAAAATAAATAAACACCTAATTGCTGAAGACAAACACCTTCAGAAAAACTTAACATAAAACACCTACATTAGCACCTTGCATGCCTCAATCTGGATTTACAGTATCCATCTGCTTGCTGAAACTCTTTTACCAGCTACCCACATTTAAGGTGTATCCCTGTCCTGGGTTCAGCAGCAGCAGTCATTTTTCTCCTTCTTAGTAGCTGGTGCAGTGCTGTGGTTTCGACTTTCAGCAAACACTGCGGATAACACCGATGTTTTTTAGTTACTGCTCAGTAATGTTTACTCTAACCAAGGACTTTCTGAATCTCATGCTCTGCCAGGGAGGAGGGGAAGCTGGGAGGAAGCAGAGACAGGACACCTGACCCAAACTGACCAAAGAGGTATTCCATACCACAGCACATCATGCCCAGGAAGTAAAACTGGGGGCAGTTACCTGGAAGGGCTCGATCACTGCTCGGTCAGGCTGGGTATCGGTTGGTGAGTGGTGAGTAGTTGTATTCTCTTCCCTTGTTATTTCCCTTATCACTGTTATTGGCGGTAGCAGCAGTGGTTTGTGTTATGCCTTAGTTACTGGACTGCTCTTATCTCAACCTGTGGGAGTTACATTCCTTCGATTCTCCTCCCCATCCCTCCAGGAGCCAGAGGGAAGAAAGGGGGAGAGTGAGCAAGTGGCTGTGTGGTTCTGAGTTACTGACTGGACTTAAACCAGGACAATCCCAAAAGGTTCTGTGCCTAATTCTCCCCCCAAAACCACACAGACACCCAGGAACCCAACAAAGAGGATGAAAGAGGTATGGAGATGCACAATGCACTCGACTGGGTGTAGACCAGGGACAGAGGTGTCAACCAGAGCTCCCCACACCTTCCAACCCAGAGGATGCTTCCAGAGCACTGGGAGCAGAGCATCATTTCCACTGGGATGCCACGAGGGGACTGTTGAACTGGAAACAGCGTTCTCTTGTTAAAAATAGTCCCTTAATTTTACAGCCCCCACTGTGTGGGATGCTGCATGAACACATCATTGGTGCAAAACATTCATCCTGGCCATGCTTCAGTGACCACTGAGAGCTTGGGGTTTCACCCCAGCTCCAAAACACTACCCAACTCTTCTCCAAGCCACACACCCCAACTATTTAAACAAGTCACTAATTGCTCTTCTGAAAGGCATTTTTTTTTTCTCAGTTCATTTCAAAGACTTGAGAAGACATGAACCTCTATTTTGCTATTTCAAAAGGTCCTATCATCACTCACAGGGATGGGGAATGTGGTGTCACAAGTGGAAGGTTTTTGCTCACTGGGACCATTAATTTACTCCTGACCAAAGCAAACAATCAATCAAAGCAAGCGAGTGCTTCACCTTCACAATTAATGTCCTACCCTCAGGTAACCAACCATATCAGCAAGACACGCTAAGTGCTGTGCTGCCGCTTCTAAAATAGAGAAGGAAAGCCATTAGTAAGACAGAATGGAAAAAAATCCCAAAACACAGAATTGGGTTTGTTTTCTGCCAAAAGTAAATCTTTTGAAAGGCTGTATAGGGGAATATAAAAAAAAAAAAATAATAAAACCACACAGAAAGAAAAATGCAGCTTAAAAAATAAAGCACTAGCAGCCTCTTCCAAATGAAGCCAAACCCTTATAAAACCAAATGAAGATCTAAGCAGAGAGTAATTGGATTACTGGTGTTAAAGAAACATCCTCAAGCTGCCTTGTCCTCTACCCAAGTTGTCCTCTACCCAAGGATGCATGACCGAAGCCACATATATGCTTTTTTCACCTGTAAAGGTTTCAGAGCTACACAGACCATTTGTGAGCCAAGAACCTCCACCAGCTTCTGCATCACAGCTGAGTCAGGGCAGAGACCACCTTCTCGTTTGCAGAAGGGTGGCACAGGGTGCACCACCCTCCTCTTTGAAGGATGAAGAAAGGCCTCCAGTCTCTAGAGGACAACCTACAGGATTTTGCTGCCAAAAGGGATGAAGACTGTTGTCACCTACTGATGATACTGCTTTACAGAAACACAGCTGCATCCTTGATGTTTCCTGAGCACCTGTACTGGTGTGGGGTTTTCAGAAAGTATAAAAAATAAGCAGTATATCACACCACGTCTTGCTCTCAAGCAGATGATAACTGAGATACAAAGAGAGTGGTACCAGCATGAGCTCTTCTTCCACAGTCAGAGAAGGTTTGCAGGGCATCACTAAGGACCTCCTAAATCACTCAGCGGTGTGAGGGAGAGGTAGCTGATGGTGCTCAGAGGATATCTGCTAAGCCTTTCCCTATTTATTAACTTAATTAGGGATCAGGCAGCTACTGAAATTTGCATACAAGGTTTTGAAGAGATACAACCATTGCTGAGAACAAAACCAGATCATGAAGCATCCCAGGGAGTTGAAAAATACAGGCAAGAAATGAAATGAAACTCGGTCAAACACAACTTTAATCAATAACCACAGAGGGAAATAACCTCAGCCGCAGGGAGAAGTGGCTCCTACTGTCATTTACTGGGTTGGGGTGGTGTTACAGGGGTTTTTGTTTAACATTTAACAGTAGTCAGATAATACTGAGCAAGATACTGGATGGCAGCTTTGCAGAATGCAGCGATGATATAGCAGTGCTCGTGGATATTTGGACACGGTCAGCAGCGCATGGAGAATGAAGGGTTTGGGGTTTTAGAAGGCACTGGTAGCTATCTGTACATAATTAGCTAAGCAAACAGAGGATTATACACAGCTGAGATCACCTTCTCAGCAGACAGATATCTACAATTGGTCCTAAAAGAACAGCATGAATGACAAAGTAATTAAAGGGAATTATAAGATTAAAACATAAGATTATATGAAATACAAGATTAAAACAACAAAGCGGGTGTAGTATGATCAAACCCTAGTGAAAAGGAGAAGCTGCTTGAACACAGCAGGTCTGGACTGCATATGCTATCTCACTGTCTGTGTGGTCCCTATGTGATCCATACAGTGAATGCAAAGTGGGGGGATTTTCAAACTGAAATAACCTGGGATGAGTCTTGATTTGGAAACGTGAGATCATCAAGGAGCTTCCCAAGGATGGCAAGAGAGGTACAGGAATTATTTAGACTAATTACAGCAGGATCCTTTGGGAAAAGGAATGGAGCTGCTTCGGGAAGAGGAACTGAATAGGTAGCAGAAGGTTCATTTTTACTTTCATGAATGCAATTGCAGAATAGTTTGCTTCAGAAATCAACCACTTCACCACCACCAGCAATGCCGGCTAGTGTTACAGCAGAAGCCCCAAAACACCTCAACAACATCCTGACCTGCATCCCCCTGCTGTGTCCCAGCTGGAAGCAAGACCATTCCCCTCAGATGTCACCAGCATCACGCCATGGATCGCTTCAGCCAACACCAAATCCCATGAACTGCAGTTTCATTACGTTCAAACTCAAGCTGCATTTACCTCCTGCAACTTTGAAGCAAGTGGACCCAAGAGCTGCTACTGATGTAGGAGAGGGCTGGAGCACCTCTACTACGGAAACAAGCAGAGAGAGCTGGGCTTGTTCAGCCTGGAGAACAGAAAGCTCTGGTGAGACCTTGGAGCAGCTTCCAGTGCCTAAAGGGGCTGACAAGAAAGCTGGAGAGGGGCTTTTGACAAAGGCCTGTAGGGACAGGACAAGGGGGAATGGCTTTAACCTGACAGAAGGGAGATTGAGATGAGCTCTCAGGCAGAAGTTGTTCCCTGTGAGGGTGGTGAGGCCCTGGCACAGGGTGCCCAGAGAAGCTGTGGCTGCCCCATCCCTGGCAGTGTTCAAGACCAGGTTGGACGGGGCTTTGGAGCAACCTGGTCTAGTGGAAGGTGTCCCTGCCCATGGCAGGGGTTGAAACTGGATTAACTTTAAGGTCTCTTCCAACCCAAACCAGTCTGTGATTCTACGATTCTATACCCGAGCAAGGTTCCAAGAAGCTGCCATTTGTTCCTGCTTATTATAAATACCCAGGCATTCAGAAGTAAAGTACAAAAAAACCAAAAGAGGGTTTCCTAGAAAGCTATGGATGAAACAATGAGTAACAGGTAATATCGTAGGAGATGGGCTGGATTTCTTACTATTTGTTTGATTATATTAACACCTAGAGATTCTGATCAAGAGTAGGGACCCGTTATTGGACGCTCTATGCGAAGGATGCTGCTACCTGGAAGTATTTCCAAAGAAAAACATATTATACAGTGAAATTGCCTGTGGGTTGTGAAATGGTAAGTTTGAGATCACACAGCAAGCCAGGACTTGCCTCTAAGACACCAACCAATATTTAAGTCATACTCAAAAATTAAACTCTGTGATCTAAACCTGACCAAATCAGATCAGGATTTTTGTACCCTTGAGGGTACCACCTCACCAGGCTGCCAGCCTGTGGTGGTACCACCCTCTGCCTGGCGGCAGAGGCTTACCTGCCTCTTCAGAGTCCTCCTCGAGGTTTTTCTTTCTCTGCCTCCAAGTTGCAGAGGTCACAGTTATCCCAACACACGATGATGTGCTAAGGCGAAGCAGGAGGAAAAGGCACAAGGGGGACAAGCAGAACGAGGAGGGGTGAAACGCAAGGCTGAAGAGATCCCTCTTAGAGAGGAACTGGGCAAACTGCAAGGAATGCCACTTCAAAAATTAAGATCAGTTTCTTCTCTGATTTTCAATTATCTTAATTTGTGTCAGGGTTAGATTTCAAAACACCTCCTTCTCTTCTCAGCTCATGTTTTAGACTAACCACATGGAGGAAAAGGTAAAACAATAAAACCAACCCACCCAGCAACAGTAGCGCGCAACAGAGGCAAAGTTGTAGCTTGTTGCATCATTATTAATCCCTTATTACCATCACTCACAGCTGCAGCAGACGTCTCCAAAACATGAGGATCCCTGCCCTGAGGTATTTACAGAGCCAGTTAGATGTGATATAATTAAGAGGTAAATAAGGCAGTGGGGAATGTACTGGGAAGAGAAGGAGGGAGAAAGACACAATTAACTTCATCAGCTTTGCAGAGGTTACCCCTATTTTACATTACTTGTGTTGTGCCCACAAACCATTGGGCTCTTTTTTGGGAAGCCATCTGGTGTTTTAACCTCTGAAAACCCCCAGCACCAGTCTCATTTACCCAACACTTTCCTATTTAATGATGCTGCCAAGTGGGTTCGTACCTTGGCTCTTCCAGCACTTCCCAGACACCCCACAGACATCCTGTTTCTCTCCAGCTTCCTGCCTCCATCCCCTCCATTACAGTCAGCATCCCTTTTCTCTCAGGCAATCACTCCATGGAAGATTTAACAGGGCAGCAAGCAGGCAGCATAGCTCAGAACGGCTCAAAGAGCACCAAAGTAGCATCCCTACACCTGCTTGATGTCTCTTGTCCTCCTCGGACATCCTTTCTGTTCATGTTCTGAAGTCACGACATGACTTTAGATACCCTCCCTGTTTCCACATCACCTCCAGGACCATGGCTTTTGCCAGTGCAGCACCAAGTAGCACTCTGAAAAGATACTTTCCAGGTCTTAAAAAGCAAATGGGTTATGTTAGGAGGATGAAACTTAACCACAGACCCTACTGCCCTTCTGGAAATGTGTTCAAGGCCAGGTTGAATGAGGTTTTGAGCAACCTGGTCCAGTGGAAGGTGTCCCTGTCCATGGTAGGGCGCTGGAACTAGATAAGCTTTAAGGTCCCTTCCAACCCAAACCATTCTATGGTTCTATGGTCCCACAAAAAAAACAGCCCCTCAAAACTCAGCCTGCAGGGAACTACTTCAGGAGCTGCCTGAGCTGACAGAAAGGCACTTACTTTGCAATAACACAGGCAAATATCGACAAGTTGAAGAACAGCAGGCATGGGTGAAAATACAATGGGTAGAAAATGCTACTGGAGATCATGCTGCACAGCGACAAGTATTGACCAGTTGTGAGCACTACTCTGCTGCTATGTCCACTCCTCCCTTCAGGCTGTGCGATGGCAGGAGGTAAGGCTGACCAGCAGCAAACCGGTGCCCCTATGCTCTTTCCAGTCCTCTGACTATAGACCAAAGCCCATGAACAGCATTCCATAGTAGATAATTCCTATTAATTTCAGACATAGATGCACACATGTCCCTCCCATTTGTGTGTGAACCCCAGACAGGTCCAGAGAGCAACATAGATAAAATTGGCAAAAGGATGGATCCTAAAAGCTGCTGACAAGTACTCAGGAGCTTCCGGCAAGGCATGTGACGTTGCTGCACATCACACTGATCATGTTTGAGAAGAGGAAATTCATGACGTAGATACAACCCTGTTCCAGTCCAAAGCTGGATCTCACCCTGGCTGGAAACCACCACAAAGAGAAATGGGAGCTGAGGCTGATTATAGTGAGCTCTCCCACCCATCCATCACCAAGAGCCTTTTCTAAGAAGACCACCTTTTCAAGACTAGCTTGGATAACTGCTTCTTGGCTGGCAAAAAGCCTGGAGAAGAGTGGGTTCCTCTGTTAAGACCAGAGGAGGACAGGAGCAGTCAGAGCCCTGCAAAATGAAGGACCATCATGGGACCCCATGGGGAAGCCAGCAGCATCTCTTGCAGAGAGCCCAGCGCAGACCTTGACTCCAACCAGGACTAACCCTGCACAGTGCTACACATTCCACTTCAGCCATCAGATCTGGGAGATAACACCATTTCCCACAACCTGAATTGCAAATATTTTACTTTCACGGTTGAAGCTAACCCATTTAATTAAACGCAGTCTTCATAATTAAGACTTTCAAGTAAACCCCTCTTCTGCAGCCCCACTGGCTATAGAGATCTTCACTTCCTGGGGATGGAAAGAGGAAGAAACAGGGCTGGAGCTTCTTGGTGCCTTGACGGGTTGAATCAGTCCATGTAAGGAGACCAGAGGGAATTCATCGCTACTCACTAAGGCCCAGGGTGATGGAGCAGCACTTTGGGATGGGGCTGAGCCTTGCACACAGCCAGGGATCACTGCAAGGAGCAGCATCATTAGATATGACATATTGTTTTAAAACTTATGTAGCTGCACTGGTAACACCAAGTGGCAGTAAAAGAGGTGGGTGATGATCAGCATGCTTAAAAAAAAACCCTAAATCACCATGTTCAGCATTGTAACCAACATTTCTAAGACAAACCAGGCTAAAACTTCATCAAAACAACTGCTAGCAAAAACAAGGTACACGAAGATGTTTTGACATCACACTTCCCCAAGTCCGAACTTCGAGACACAAACCTGCTAGGAAAAGTATAAAAGGAACAAAAATAATTGCATCATTTCGTGCCCTTTGAACAACCTTTGGATCCTGATGGCTTTTGCCAGGAAGAATAATGAAAGTCAAACTAATTAAGCAATGAACATACCCACAGTACAAAGTGTGAACATTTTAAAGGCTGGCAAGTTGTTAGGAAGTGCTCAGCTCCCAGCTCTGCTTTCCTGCTGTCACTCTGGGAGAAACCATGATGCAAAACCTGATTTGATTACATGTAATTTCCTCATTTTAAGCATTAAATCAGAGCTCAAAAATAGGGTATGGTGGAAACCATCAATTTTGAAAACATCTCTCACCTTAATAACAGGCATCTAGCTGCTTTTATTGGAATTAACCCAATGCTGCTGTCACAGCTACCTTAGCAGCCACAGGAAGATGCCCCAGACAACCACCAGACACCAAACCATGTATGCTGGTACCTATCAATGAGTTGGCTCCAAGTTTTTGATTCCTGACCCTCCCCACCCCAAAACTGCCCAGTTGGAGCTCTACCCAACTGCAGGAAGGGGTTTTGTCCTCCATTACCTCTTTTTTCTGCTGATGGGGCTTATCTAAAGTCAGCTAGAGTGTCTCAATATCAGCATCAAGCACAGAAAACCTGAAGCACTGGGGGCCAGCACACATGGATGTCCTGTATCTGTGTTGGCAGCAATGGGCTGGTGTTGCTGGAGCAACACCACCATTGCTACTGTGATCGGCAATATCATGGCAAGCCCAAGCCACGATAGACGTTCCACTTCATCTGGCAGCAATGTAGATCCTGCGTCCTCTTGGCCACCAAGCAAAGCACATGCTCATGCTCATGCTCATGCTCATGAACTAAACCATTTGCTTGCTTCACTCCTCTAAGTCCAGGATGACCTCTTCAAATATCAGAGCTGATCTGGTTTTGTCCATTCACAAGGGACAAAACAGAAGTTTCCTTCACGTGTGTTGCAGATAGGACCACCAACAACAGCAAAGACAGGAAGAAAGGGAAGAAGAAGAGCTAAAAATGGCAGATGTTGATGGTACCCAGGGTAAGAGATCATCAAGATTTTAGCACACATCTACCTGCAGTACATCAAGAGACCCAGTAGTGGAGACAAAAGCCAGCAGGTAAATCCTGGGATGGGACAGGGTGGGTGGACTGACCAGTGTCTGCTTCTCGAAGGTGTGAAGAGGTACATGCAAACCCTCAGAAGCCAGGAGATGTGAGGAGTGCTGGAGCTGCCATCTCCATCCCACCTGGACATAAGCAGCTTGTGAACACCACATGTCTCGGTTCCACAATTCCTTGGATATGAGAATGTAAGCATGGATCTGTGAAATCCATTTCAAAGTAAAATCACCTTCCCCTGTTTAAGGTCTTGCATAAAGACCTGCTTCATCGCTGATGTAACGCTGAAGCATGATTTCCCACAATATGTTGTTCACCGAGATTTCACCCTGGTCACCACCATTGTCAACACATCCATAAAACTGATAGAGGATGGGGTAAGAGGAGCCCAGAGAAGAATACTAAAAAGCAAGTATCACAGAGAAACCACAAACTTGTGACAGATGTCAGCCTGAGATTTCAGGTCCCAGCTCTTCTCAACCCGTTTGGCAAATCATCATCCCTCCATACCATCTTTACAACCAATCTTCAAGACACACAATGCCTTCTGCTACTTTGCCTGGTCCTAAGTCTGGGTCTTAAGTTTTTAACTAAAAAGAGGTTCTTTAAGTGTCACGGTGCCCCTTTTTGATGGAAGACCTACATCAGTAACATGAAAAGATTAAAAAGGGTGAAGGAGCTCTGATAATGTAGACGGAGATAGAAGACTCAAAAGCAGCATCACAATACCAATGCTTAGACCTTTTTCTCATGCCATTTAGTGATGCACTGATGTCACCAGTGACAAAAAAAAAAGGAAAAAAAGACAGAGGCAGGTTTGGAAATGGGAATTTGCTCGTGCCACTCCAGAGAGGTGCAGTGCTGCCTCCAGCTACAATTTATGCAGTGTTTTAAAGGTTTACATAAATCCTAAACAATCTTCTCCTTCACTCCAGCTTGTTACAGTGATTCACGTCCCACTGAAGACACTTTCAATGTCGGATTTACCATGGAAAGCCCTACAACACCTTCCCCCACGCAGCGGGCTCAAGGCAGCACCTGTATTTATATTCACCCTGTGTAATCCAGCAACTCTAAGGCAGCTGCCACGCAGGCAGGGACCATCCTAAGGAGCAAGTTAAGGGCAGGAGAAATTCAAGCATAACACCTCATGTGGGAGCCCACTGACCCAGCAACCCCACATGAACTTCAAAAGGGGAGAGCTCCTTCAAATTGCACAATGCTTTGCTAAAGGGAACCCGTACACATGTGAAATCATTAACTCCATCTGCTGCTTTTACTTCTTTCATCAATGATTAACGAACATTAAGCAATCTGCATTTACTTTTTTCTTTTTTTTAGGAAACTAATGTCCTTACTCTGCAAGTCGCCGTGAGGATTCCTGCCAGCTCTACCCTGCTTAAACATTTACACATTGATTTTCAAGGTCACCGCTGAAACACGTCATTTTCTACTTCGCTCATTCTCCCCCAAGCGCGCGGCTGTATTCAACGCTGGGAACGCTGCGCGTAAGGGCACAGCACCGAAAACACCCTCAGCAAAGTTCAACCCATAAAAGAAATCCAAAGTAAAATGCCTGGGGGAAGGCAGCCTTGGAAAATGCAAATACCATTCATTACACGGACGCTGCTGGCTTGTCTTTACGCTGCTGTAGAAATGCTGATTAAAGTGACAGCGAAGGTCCGTCCATCCCCCCCCGCCCGCCCATCCCATCCCATATCCCAGACAGGTCCCAGCAGCAGCCACACTGCTGACTTCCAAACCCACCACCAAAATCACCCCCCAAAACATTGCCAACCCCAGCGGGAAGGAGCCATCGGCCCTTACCTGAGAGCTCCCCAGCTCTGCCAGTCTGGGCGCCGGCAGCGCAGCCCCCCGATGACGAACATGCTGCCGTGAAGCTCGCTGCCTGCCGCTCGCTCCCGCCTGCTCCCCCCATGTGCTCCCTGCAGGGTTGGTGATCCCTTCAGCGCCTGCCGGCACACGGTGCCGCTGCCATCG
Organism: Agapornis roseicollis; assembly: GCA_002631895.1. Lineage (NCBI taxonomy): Eukaryota > Metazoa > Chordata > Aves > Psittaciformes > Psittacidae > Agapornis > Agapornis roseicollis. The sequence goes on from NDXB01019459.1 coordinate 12,783, forward strand.
CGGGAGAAAGGACTTGCCACCGGCTTCTCCCACTCGATTCCCGCTCTGGCTGATTGCTAACGACACACAACACACGGTGCCGGTGCCGAGCGAGCGCTGAAGACACCTGTCAGGCAGCTCCGACAGCAAAAGAGCGAAGGAAAGCAGCAATGCCTGCAGCTTGCTGTGGTTGCTAACAGAACCGGTCCTGTCCCAGGGACTCTCACATTGAAAAAGTAAATAATACACCTCAAGAAATGAAAAGCGATTTTGCTTTTTTTTTTTTATTGTTCAAACACAAGACAGGTTTTTAATCCGTGTGTCCCTATAAAGCGCCATTCCTGCTGAATGTGCCACAAATGTTGTTAAACTTTACCTCACAGCACTCTTCCACACCATAGAATAATTATTATTCCACAGGAGGAAAAGCTAAGGTACAAAAAAAATTCCTTTACCTCAATCATACCGGCCCTCTTACACCTCCCGCATCCCAGCCTCCATAAAAAGGGACACTTTTGCATTTAAAAGCAGCAGCTTTTTTATTCCTCGGCTTGGGAAAGGGGCTGCTCTGAATGTCAGTTTGGACTTAGAAACTGGTGACTATGGGGTAAATCCAGGGTCAGGCTGCGCATCATCCTGGTGGTGATGAGGACCCCCACCCTGGTCTTCTCCTCAGCACTGGTGTGTACCACAGACAGTATATGCAGCTAAAAATTCCACAGACTGGTTTGGGTTGGAAGGGGCCTTAAAGATCAGCTGCTTCCAACCATGGAGCTTGGGGAGAGGAACCCAGTTCAGGGGAAAAAGTCCCCAGATCATAGTCACCCTTCTGCCTTCCAGCAATGGGACCTGTCTCCAGAGGGGAGCTTGGTCCCAACCATGCTAATGCCCACAAAGGAGCATGAGGACTCACTGTATCTTCATCCCAAGAGTCACATCACAGGCACCATCAAGGTCTGGAAGTTATTCTTTTTTTGAACAATATAAATAAAAGTAAACAGGAACCTTAAGGTGTTTGGGCTGTAAAATGGCTCTTTTGATCCAGATCCAGATATTCTGATTTTGCCATTAGTGTGGCATCTGAACATCTGATTTTAAGAACCCTGAAGAAGGTCCTTTCTCCGCTGCTCTGCTCAGAGGAACTTCAGTTCTCCAATTCTCTTCATCAAAACCATTTCCATCATGGGATTTGCACAGCACAGCTACAGACATCAAAGAACAGGAGGAGAAAGTGCTTCAAAAGCCATGGAGGGAGGACACTTCGACCAGAAACTTGAAACAGCGTGTGCTGGTAGGATGGAGAGATGTACAAATGATGCTCCAGAAAAAGTTAGCAAAGGAGAAAACACTTGGGGCCACTGCAGCACTGTTATATCAGTATCAAGGAATATAGCCAAGGAATAAAAGACTAAATACTTTGAAAAAAAAAAAAATAAGAGGAAAAAAGGTAGGAAAAAAAGAGCTGGAGGTAGACATGGAAGGAAGTCCCAGACAACTGAAACTCTGTATAGATACAGCTGTAGAATAACTGAATTAAAGACTAATATATAGGTAGCATCCTCCCTTGCTCATTGCAGGGGGGTGGACTAAGATGATCTAAGGTCTCTTCTAAGCCAAACCATTCTATGATTTTATGACTTTTTGTTCAGGGGATAGTAGTATCTGCACAGTAGAGCTTTAAGGTTCCTTCCAACCCAAACCATTCTATGATTCTATGAATAGGGAAGTGCATAATATAAATTAAAAATAAAATGACAAATATGGGAAGTTTCAAGAGTTCACCAACAAATTCCACCCCTTCAGCTGTTCAAATTTTTATGCCTTCAGCAGCAAAAAATCACCCTTGCTGGAATGGCCTGGCTCCAGCAATGGATTTGATTCCAGCTGCTGTGTTAAATGAGTGATTAATAGATGCCTTTGTCCTAGCTGCATCTGCCTTTCATGAGAACATCAGCATTAACCTGGGTGTAACACCCCAATTCTGCCTTTAGTGCATTTTTCACTTCATCTCTTCACTTTCAAGGAGATTTGAAAGAATTGGAGGGGCAGAAGCTGATGCAGTATCACCGTAAAAAGGGAAACTAAACCAGTAAACCCGACTTTCCAGAGCAGAGTTAAATAAGACAAAGAATTTGGAATACAAAGAATCTGCAGAAGCTACAGAGCTCCTGCAAGGAGCCCAACTTTCATTTTCTTGCCCATTCTCCTGGGCACAGTGATTAATTATGAAGGCTGCAGAAAACATGCGAGCAGAGGGGAAACAACTCCCTGCCGGCAGCACCGAGCCCCAGCCTTGCACGTGGCTCATCCATCACCCGAACCACTGGCAAACCTTCTCCTAGGGACACGTCTGCTGCCCACAACTCAACCACACACCCTGCTACAGCCTGCCAGCGAGCTCGGAACTCTGCCTGACCTTCAGCCATTCCCACCAACAAGAACCATCACACACAGAACCAACTATTTCAAGATGGTTTTCTTTCTCCAAGATACTTGCTAAGAGAACACCAGAAACTGAGAACTTTTCTACATAGTTAAAAATAAATTAAAAGGGAGGGGAAAGAAAAGGAAGGGAAGAGAAGGGAAGGAAAAGGTGAAAATAAAATAAGAAAAACAATAAATAAAATAAAACAATAAAATAAACCAAACCTTGTGACAATTCAATGACACCATCAGATCGCACCATTGAGCATCTCAGTCTCAGTTCTGCATTGACATGATTATACAAATACTGATTCTTTTTAGGTTTCCCCCTAAATCAGGGGTTTGAGCTAAAAGGCTCCAAATGGTTAATCACAAGCAAATTCAGCTCAGAACAAGTTTTAAAGTCAATGATCCTTCTTCCCAAGTTCTTCTACATTCTAAACCTTCTGGCATAACCTAAATCACACCAAGCCCATCACAAGGCACCACCTTGCTGTTAAATCTCCAACTCCAGGACCAAGGTTTGCAGAAAAGGAATGAAAAAAGAAATTTAGGCTGTTCTTGTCAAATACCCCTATGTGGTGATACTTGACACAGGGCACTCCAAGCCCAGATCTTCCTTTCTTTAATGTTGACTTTTATACTTGCCTTCAAAAGAAGAGGTGGCACATGCAGTCCCAAACAGATCATAGTTCTTGGCTTTTCATCTTATATCAACAGCAATGGTACTCAGGGTATCTTCCAAAATTGAAATTTAAAACAACCGTTGACTACAAGAATGCAATGAAGAAGCACAAATCAAACAGGGATGGGACACAATGGTCTGGCTGCTTGGCATTTCCGGGCATAATGACAGATCTGAGGTTTCATGATGACAGGCAAAAGAGTTGTGGATGCCTCACCATTGGAAGTTTTCAAGGCCAGGTTTGATGGGGCTTGGAGCAACCTGCTCTAGTGGAAGGTGTCCCTGCCTGTGGCAGGGGGCTGGAACTGGATGAGCTTCAACGTCCCTTCTCACCCGAACCATTCTGTGATTGCATAATTTGAGTCCATTCAAAAGGCCTCAAGCCTGATCTTGTGCAGCTGTGAGCAACAGCATGTAACAGAGTTATAAAAGAATTTTCCACTCCCACCATTCAGAGTTTCCTGACTTAAATGGGTACAAAGAAATGGAGAAGTAGTAAACAGGAATGTGGAGTAAGACAAACCCTAGCACAGTACCAGAAATGCCTATTTGTAACACAGGTAAAATGAGCAATTGACAGTGACCTTTAAAAGCCAGCACCTCAACAGATGTCATTCCAGGTTAGGGAGGGAAAATGAGGTTTAGTTTATCTGAGACACAGCTGCCTCGCGGTGAGCAGATGATGCTCCAGGAGGAGAACTTCGGAATGAAAATTATTTTCATGATGAATGAAACATTGTTCCAGTATTTAAAGGGTGGCTACAAAGATGGAGACCCCCTTTTGAAAAGGATTTACACTGAAAAGACAAGGGGTGATGGGCACAAGTTGCTCCTGGGGGGATTCTGGTTGGAAATGAGAGGAAAGCTTTTCACCCTGAGAACAACCAGCCACTGGAGTAATTTCCCCAGGAAAGTGGTGACTCCCCAGCATTAGACAATTTTAAGATTCGGCTGGACAGGTTCCTGGGCCACCCAGTCTAGGGTGGATCAGATGATCCTTGAGGTCCTTTCCAATCTGGGATTCTGGGATTCTGTGAAGGAATGGAAAATGTTCTTCAGGTTTTACAACTGCTCAAATTAACTCCCATGAGGGCTCTCTTGGAAAAGCCTGCAAAAGTCTCTATTGACCGAGAGAGCAAACACAGCAACAAGAGCAGATCAGGTACCATCAGACACCTCCACTACTCTGTGCTTTGTGCTTCACATACAAACCCTACAAATAATCTTATATTGACCAGCTACAAGGATCTTACTCCATCAACACCAGTCTTTATCATCTACTAATTATTTATAGAGACAAACATTCCACCATGAGATTTTCCTGACGCTCTAGCAGCCAAGAATTTCTCCAGTAACCTGCAGCTTCTCCCTGCAGACGGATGCCCTCCTTTTCTTTTGACAGCATCTCTCTGGCCCACCTGCACATGCTCATGGACAGTGCAGGAGCTGAGCAGAATAAATACTGCACAAACACGGCAGGCTCAGCACTTTGCCAAGATGATTAAATCGACACAATTGCAATAACGTTCTATGACAGCCAAGCTCCAGAATGGTTTCTTACTCTCTTCAGGTAGCAAACAGCAGAAGAGGAGCATCTGAGGTAAACATACAAGTGGGAGAGCAGGAACAAAACAGCTTTGTTTTGTTTAAAAGAGCAACAAAACCACGTTGCACATTCAAGCCTTTTTTTGCTGCCAAAGCCAGCAAAGTCAGCACTTTCCAAGCCCAGCTTCTTCCATCCCTTAAAACAATTTATAGGAAACTGGAAAAGTGGATGGGTTATGACTTCTGCATCTAGAAAATGAAGTTCATGGTAAATGCCTAGATTAAGCAACTGTCAGCACTTAATGTTTCTATTTACTCCAGTTCAAAAGAGCAAACTTTAAATAAAAACTGAATGTAATTAAGCATGTCCCATAGTTTCAGGCATACGAGCTACAATTGGGAGCAAGATGTCTTCTGAATTGATTGAACACTTCTTCAACCTTTGCTTTTTCCAGCCTCTGAGCTACAGCCTCTGACACACCAGTGTGATGTTTAAAAGCCTGAAGCCCCTTCCAGCCCAGAGGCTGGATATATTGAGGAAGAAACTGGTGACAAAACACAACTCAGCCAACCTTGCTCATCTGAGAGAGGCTTTGAGGTTGCCCAGTCCCTGCTCTGCATCAGCAGCTTCAAAGCTTAGGGAGGTGTCTATGCATGCGTATGGCTGTGGCAAATTCATGGCAGCTGAAGCTCTGACAGCAAAACATATAAAACATAGGAGGGGGAGGAGGACATGGAGCTGTTGGAGTGAGTCAGAGGAGGCCACAAAGATGCTCTGAGGTCTGGAGCACCTCTGCTATGGAGACAGGCTGAGAGAGCTGGGCTTGTTCAGCATGGAGAAGAGAAAGCTCTGGTGAGACCTTGGAGCAGCTCCCAGCGCCTAAAGGGGCTGACAAGGAAGCTGGAGAGGGGCTTTTGACAAGGGCCTGCAGGGACAGGACAAGGGGGAATGGCTTTAACCTGACAGAGGGGAGATAGATGAGATTAGATGACATCTTAGGCAGGAGTTCTTCCCTGTGAGGGTGTTGAGGCCCTGGCACAGATTTCCCAGAGAAGCTGTGGCTGCCCCATCCCTGGCAGTGTTCAAGGCCAGGTTGGACAGGGTTTGGAGCAACCTGGTCTAGTGGAAGGTGTCCCTGCCCATGGCAGGGGGTTGGAACTGGATGAGCTTTAAGGCCCCTTCCAACCCAAACCATTCAATGACTCTATGATTCCCTGCCTTGTTGGGGATATATACATACACACCTCCCACTGTTTTGTCCCCAAAACTCCAACAATCTACTCCGAGCTGTGCAGAACTTGGATCATCCTTATCTTGCTGGGGATCCCCATACGCACTGCACTGATTCTCTCCCCTTCTGCGTAACTGGCAGGCTTCAAAACACGAGGATTTCAATAGCTGCCACGGTCTTGTTGCTGTGGGGGCATCTGGAGAAGTCTCTGTCCCTTCCACTATGGTGAGTAGAGGCTGTACAAAGAGCACAGATGTCCTCAAACAGTCTATGCATGGACCATCTCCAGGACAATGCATGAGCTGCTTTTTGAAATCAGCATGTATGTAACTGCACCTTAGCCTATTAAGGCACCCCACAATCAACCCGCAGCCCAGTATGAGGCAGAAACCACCCCTGAAGGGTGCACCAGTGCTAATAACCAGCTCCAAGCTGGTTGTCCTGATGCGTGATCCCTTCTGAACCAATGAAACACTTTTCAACCTTTGCTTTTCTAATGCCAGAAAGACACAATTCTTTGCACTCTGAGGGACTTTCTAGCTCCAAAATGCTTCATAAACAGCACAGCTGGGAGCAGAGTGCTACATGCAGACTCTCCCCTTGCCTCTTCACTCTTCTTCCTGTAGCTTTAATGCCTCATAAGAGGTTCAATAACTGGAGTAATTATAAACCAGTTATGAAAATAGCTGACCTCCCATGGATTAGAGAGGTCCTAAGGGTTCAATTACATGACAAGAGAAAACAATCAAGAGACACCCTGGGTTCAGCCTCACTTTTATAAACGTTTTGCTTTTGTTATTCTTACCTAATTGTAACAGGTTAGGTAACCAACCTTAATTGTGAGCCAGCTGCGTCTATAGTGCACACAGCAGCCCTGGTACCAGCAATGCCTGTCAACAAAATCAGCTCTGCTGAGCTGGAATCATGCAGAGCATCCTACCTATTCCCAAATGGGAACAAACAGAATCACAGAATGGTTTGGGGTGGAAGTGACCTTAAAGATCATCCAATTCCAACCCCCTGCCACAGGCAGGGACACCTTCCACTAGACCGGGTTGCTCCAAACCCCTTCCAACCTGGCCTTGAACACTGCCAGGGATGGGGCAGCCATAGCCCCAGAAAAGCTCATTATGTTTTGAATTAAAGCTCCAATGATGATGATATTGTTTTAATGCAATACCACTTCCTTCTTCTTCAACAGAGTTTATACCTAGAAAACTTGGGGAAAAGATGGGTTTGGGGTTAAGGCTCAGAATCAGGAATCATCAACCATGGATTGTCAGGGATGGGACACTTTTCATGTGGTAACCTCCAAACTTCCTCCCTTTCGAGCACAAAAAGCAGGAGAAATGATTCTCCAACTAACCACAGAGGGAAAACTAACTTATAATGCTGATCTTATTCTCCAGATACTCAGCTGGAAACACAATCCATTTCTGTGGTGCCACCAGAACCATGGGGCAGCACAAGGAAATTTGTATCACAACTAAAATAATCCCAGCCTGACTACTAACATGCTCAGAAACTCATTGCATGTATAGTGTCTGCAACAGGATGCAGGACAGATCCCAGTTGGTCTCCAACAAGGTACATGGTGGTCTCAGTTGCCACCACACATCTCATCAATAGCCATGGAGCTGAACATCATGCAGAAAGTTCTTCTCCAGCAGTGCAGCCACCTCTGAAGGTGCAAGGAAATCAGCGCCAGCTTCCACCCATCCATTACCATAAGGATGTGAAGAATCCAGCCTGGTCTATTATGAATTATTTTAAAAGGAAGATCTGTGAGCCTATCATCATCCCCACACTGCCATCAGCAGCAGTTAGAGCAAAATTATATACTACTAGCAAAGCAATTTGATAAAATAGCTGCATTACAGAAGAGCGTACCCTGAGATTGCCGAAGGCGGCACATGCAAAAAGGGACAAAGCTCACAGGAAATGTTGAAATCCTTAACCCTTAGGGATTCCAATCTCATTATGTTCCAAAGACTCAAATGTGCATAAGCTTCATCTTTTCATGTGTGCATAGAAAGAAAAAGCCCTGACCATTTTTGGCACCGCACTGAGGGCTGAGGCTCCACCAGGCAAAGCATAAAATGAGGCCAGACAAAAAAAAGCAGCAGGGACAAGCAGCTCTCACTGAATGATGGACACAGCAGGAACCAGGAACCTCTTCTTTTTTACAGCAATCCTGCTGCTCAGCAAAGCCTTTGCTCTGAAACATGCTGCCCCAACTTCCAAACCACAGCAGGATCCTGATCCTCTGCCCTCTCACAGGCAGGATCCGGCTGGTGTGACAGGGGGTTGCTCAGGAGATGGGGCACTGGAATGACCTCCAAACACCCAGCACCAAAGAGCTCATGGCTGCCCTATTTATAAGAATTGTTTCTCAGCAAACAAACAGACAAAAAATATTAATTCTCAAATTGCTATGGTTTAAAAAGCTGCAAAGTGGGAAAACTACAGACGACTGCCTCTTCCTGAGATGCAGTAGCAAAAGGATGAAAGACCACTTTTTCCCTACAAGTAGCTGCTATCTGTAGCCTGGCAGCTGCCTTTTTATGCCCAGGAGATGTTTTGAGTTTAGTATAATCCCTCAGAATCAACCTCTGCTTAGCTTTCTCACAGAAGTCAGTGATGGACCAGAAAAGTCGGCATCTTCATCTTTCCTCTTCAGAACATCAATGTGTGCCTCCACCACCAGAGATTAGGAGAAAAGACTTTCCCAGGGCAGGATAAGCTGTAGCTGCCACTCCAGGGATTTTTTCACATCGTCTTTAAGCTGCTGCCATCAGAGAGGGGATATCACATCAGTGAGACCTCTGCTCCAAACCCATTCGAGCCATGTATTACAACAGGACCCAGAGGATCTGAGAGTGAAGCGTTATTATGATTGGCACCACGCAAATACACAGAATTAGATTGTCCCTGCCCCAGATGTCAAACCCTGAACAGATTAGACTAAGTGAAAAGAAAAAAATAAATGTCCATCTTCATTTTATAAGCAAGAGCTTCAGCCAGAGATTTCAGTGTCTTGCCAAAAGCCCTAAGGAAAACAGAGCTGTGCCAGCCCAAACCTCACAGGAAAGCTGATCTCCACAACCAAATGCTTTGGTTCTCCCTCACCCACTACACACTGGATCTATGAACCCGTCTGATGACCAGGCAGCTGAGAAGATGAAAGCCATGCACTCCTGTTTCCTGCTTAAAATTTAGTTTTCATGTAAGCAGTCATGGCAACCTCCAAACTTAGACCAGATAGCATTTCAGTGGCACCTCCCACATCCAAAGGGTGGTGAGACGTTGGAGCAGGGTGTGGAGCGAAGCTGCAGATGGCCATCATTGGAAGAGTTCATGGTCAGGTTGGAGAAAGCTCTGAGCAACCTGGTCTAGTGGAAGAGTATGCTCCAGGGAGACCTTACAGCAGCCTCCAGTGTCTAAAGCGGCTGACAAGAAAGCTGGAGAAAAGGGCCTGTAGGGACAGGACAAGGGGAAATGGCTTTAACCTGACAGAGGGGAGATTGAGATGAGCTCTCAGGCAGAAGTTGTTCCCTGTGAGGGTGGTGAGGCCCTGGCACAGGGTGCCCAGAGAAGCTGTGGCTGCCCCATCCCTGGCAGTGTTCAAGGCCAGGTTGGATGGGGCTTGGAACAACCTTGTATTGTGGAAGGTGACTGCTCATGGAAGGGGGTGGGATTAGACAGCCTTCAAAGGTCCTTTCCAACCCAAACCATTCTGTGACTGTATGATCATGTTGATAAACCAAAATTCAAAAGTTTAAGCCCAATCCAAAAAGACAACTACCATTTTACAACTCACACCATCGCTAAGAAGTAGGACATCTTGCTTATGCTGGAGAAGAGCAAAGTGTAGACCCTGCTCCCCAGAAGAGTGCCTCTCTTTTGTCCCTGCCCTGGGTTCTCCCTTCATCAAGCATGAGGCAGATCTCAGTCTCAGGAAACTCGTGGGTGTAAATGGGTCACTGATTTACTCACTACGCAACACAGCGCTTTCCAGCTGATGTAACAGAAAATAAAGGCAGGTGATGTGACTACGTATGACTTCTGGGGAAACCACAGCCCATCTCAGACAGAGGACACACCAGAAAAGGCCTGTGAGCATGTGTAGGAAGAAATGAGCATCACTTCTGAATGAAAGCAAGCACAAAATGCAGCATGCTAGTGAGAGTGGTACCTTAGGCACTCAGGGCAGGACAAAGGGGTCCAGCATCACCAACCACAGCTCAGTTAACTCAACAAAAGTCCTGGGGAGTTTAGAGAGAAAAAGCATCTTTTGTTGATGGAACTGCATGATTAGACCAGTTTTAGTACAGATAGATTAAACACCAGGTACAGAAGATGATGCTTCAACAGCTACTTAAGCAGAGGGATGATAATCCCCATGGGGAAGGTATCTCCCTGCTCTTGCATATCAGTCCTGCCAGAACGAGGTCATTGCTCCCTATGTTTGCCCTGTGCTGTCCATGAACACAGGGCACCATGTTCAAACTGCACGTTGGAACAATACAACTGAGAGCAGGATCCTTTGCCCTGGAATCACCTACAGCATGCACAACCACAAAAGTCTTTCTGATGATGAAGGAGAGGAGCCCTTGAAGCAGCACTTCTCGGGGGGCCTGTGCAATGCTCTGAGCATTAAACTTAAGTCTGCTTTAAACTTAAGCTCTTCAGAATTTGATATTCTCCTTGCTCAGCCACATTCACTTGCAGAGCAGGTCCTGCAACATTTTCCCCAGGCTGAGCAAGATCGCTCAGGGGCCAAGTCTCCTTGCAAAGAAACAGCACATTGCACGAGGGGAGTAGGCATGGTGGTCCTGTGCTCCAGAGCTTGGAGAACAAAGATTTAGGCTATGTTTTCAGACCTATGTATGAAAGGACTGGCCATCAGGATGGTTACATTGGAGCAGCACTGTTCACAGCCCCACAACAACCTTGACAGCATTCCTCAGCCAACATGTGCTTCCCAGATGATAAAGAACTCTCTCTAGAAATGCCCTTTGTAATCACACAGTCAAAACAATCACAAACTGAAAGCTGCTTTCCCAAAACATGAGGTTCATGTTGGAGATTGTTACAATCACAGTATCTGCAAGAACAAATAGACTCAGTTACACAAGGCTCAGACTCCTCAGCAAAGGCCGGGAACCAGCAACCACGAGTGAAAACTGCTTTGGATGATATGGACAAGGAAGATGCACCTACTGTGGTGACAAAGGACTGTGGCTTCCATTGGGTGTTTTTGTTCACCTGAAGAACCAAACACCATCCCAAAATGCATGGAAATGCAGAATGATGGAGCCACTGGCAGGGACTTCTCCAAGCACAACCCAGCAGTACAGACCCAGCTGAGATCCAGGGTCTGATCTGATTGGCCAAAGCTGGAGCTAAAGAGCACCTGGGACAAAGTTATTGAAGGCCAAGTATCTCCTAGGAACCCTCATCTTCCAGTACCACACGTACGGAGCAGATCTACTTCATCCCAACAACTTGGAAGAAGAGCAAACCCTCCTGCTTCAGGGACGTATCAGCTATTAATTACCAGGGATTAGAAAGACATTTTCTTTGAAGAGAAGCTATTCCATCATTCCCACTGATGGTTTCTTGCAGGTTCCTGGCAATGCTGCATGATGCTAGACATTGATGAACTCTGGTTCCCCACTGACCAATGCCATCTGTGTGCTCCCCAGGTCGTACAGCCCATCTCCTCGCTCGGTAGAGTCATACCGCGTTTATAAACTGCATTTAGCTCATCTCTAGAAACTTTATTGAGCTGACAGAAGTGGGAATGCGGCGTGACCAACCTCATGAAGAAAACCAAGCCAAACCCATTTCCAAGGAGTGCTGTAATGCTAAAGTCCAAAAACATCACGTTTCTCACAAGGCCTTGAAACTGAAACCGAAAGTGAGCTGGGAGGCAAAGCCATGCTCAAATTTAAAAGTATTTTTAAGAGCTTCTCTACTTCAAAATGCTTACTGTCCTACAAAAACTAAAAAAAAAAAAGGATGAAGCCTTTTCCCAAACTATTTTTAATGGTTCCCAAGCAGTCACTGCAGTATAAAACCTCTACATTCTAACCAAAAGTCACACGTGTACATGAGTTTCTACAGCAGTCGCAAACTGCATAGCCTTGGTTTCCAGATCAACATAATTCCTCCCCTGCCCAGGAAAGGGAAAAATCCTAGCAATGGAATTACAGCAGGCTCATAATTGCTTAAATTTAGCTCAGTCAGGGTTTGTTTCCAGCCATATCATAATAATTTTATATATATATATATAAGTACATTTGTATTACAAGTTAATAAGATTGGGGTTGTTTATCTTAAACTGGATCATTCAAAGAGGTCTGTTGATAGATTTTAGCAATCACACACTGCTCCAATGACGTTTTCAACACAGACAAACTTTTATGGAATCACAGAATGGTTTGGGTTGGAAGGAACCTCAAGGCTCATCCAGTTCCAACCCTCTGCCACAGGCAGGGACACCTAGAACACATTGTTCCAAGCTCTGTCCAGCCTGGCCTTGAACACTGCCAGGGATGGGGCGGCCACAGCTTCTCTGGGCACCCTGTGCCAGGGCCTCACCACCCTCATAGTAAAGAAGCAAGTGAAGACTTAGGGAACTCCAGGGTTCACATGAGCTGGCACAAGGTATATTTTCATTTAACATTTGGAAAAGCAGGTATCCTGTCTGACAGCCAACAGAGCACCTCACCATCCCACTTCCTGTGACCAAGAGAGGCAGTTCTGATTTTCATTACGTATTCAAGCCCTTTCCTAAAAACATAGTATTAAAAGTGGTCAGAGTTCTTAAAAGGCTCCTCCCAGCATGGCTGAACCAGCCCAGGCTGTGATCAAGATACAATCCACATCAGCAGAAGAGTTATTTTACTGCAAACACAGCCACTCCCTGCACAAGATTTACAAACCCGGAAGATGATTTCCCCTCTGTGTTATTATTTCAACACCACAGCTTGTGCCAGCATGGCACTGAGCAGGAGTACATCAGTTCTTTCCCCATGCTTCGAGGAAATAAGGAAAAAGCTTCACATGAAGAGCAGACCCATTGGCTCAGCTCCCCAGTGCTGGGGTATTGCCACTGGTGAGCCAAAGCACCCTCACCTGCATGCACATCAATGTGGGGGGGGAGGGGGTTTCCAGAGCTGGGTGATGACATTACAGTGACATGTCACAGAATCACAGAATGGTTTGGGTTGAACGGCCCCTTAAAGCTCATCCAGTTCCAACCCCCTGCCACAGGCAGGGACACCTTCCACTAGACCAGGCTGCTCCAAGCCCCTGTGTCCAACCTGGCCTTCAACACTGCCAGGGATGGGGCAGCCACAGCTTCTCTGGGCAACCTGTGCCAGGGCCTCACCACTCNGTGTCCAACCTTCAACACTGCCAGGGATGGGGCAGCCACAGCTTCTCTGGGCAACCTGTGCCAGGGCCTCAACACCCTCACAGGGAAGAGCTTCTATCTAAGAACTTCTACCTCAGGCTCCCCTCTGTCAGTTTAAAGCCATTCCCCCTTGTCCTGTCCCTACAGGCCCTTGTCAAAAGCCCCTCTCCAACTTTCTTGTCAGCCCCTTTAGGCACTGGAAGCTGCTCTAAGGTCTCCCTGGAGCCTTCTGTTCTCCAGGCTGAACAAGCCCAGCTCTCTCAGCCTGTCTCCATAGCAGAACTGCTCCAGCTCTCAGAGCATTTTTGTGGCCTCCTCTGGACTTACTCCAAAAGGTCATGATGTCACCACATACCTNACTGCTCCAGCTCTCAGAGCATTTTTGTGGCCTCCTCTGGACTTACTCCAAAAGGTCATGATGTCACCACATACCTTGGCCATGGTCCTGGGAGCAGGCATGAGGCACATGAGGCTACTTGAGCTCAGCAGCAAGGTAGCCATCAAGGCACTTCTCCAGCATCACCTTGTTCCAGCTCTTGGTGGGCAAGGCACCAGCAGGTCTTGGCCACACAAGCAGCTGGATCAAAAATGGGGTTGATTTTCTCATTCAAAGAAAGAGGAAAAAATAAACAGTGTTTTGCCACAACCCTGGATCTGGCAAACAGCGCACTGACCAGCAGTCACTCCCCAGCACTACACACTGCAGCCAATACTGCAAGTGTCCACATGTGGCCTACTTCAAACAAGCTATTTTTACCCAACAGCAACCCTTTAGGGAAAAAACCTCTCCTCCATTCCCATCTAATTCTTCAAATCTTCTCAATTAGTAGAACCATAGTAGAGCCATGCAAGGATTGTTGGGGCAGGAGGAAAGGGAAGACCTTTCCATCTCCTCCTCTTCTGACTTCTTTCCCAGCACAGGAGCAAAGCATTAGTGACAGCATTAAGCTTTGCACAGGAAAAAGTGTGATCTGCAAACTTTGGGCTGTAAACTCACTGTATAACATCCTTTTTGCTAATCCAGACAGGGGTAAGAAGCTGCAGTGATTTTTTAGTGTTGGGTGTCAGGATGCCAGGGATGATAAAGCACCTTTGGACTGTGCTTAGCGAGGACAAAGGGATCACGAGTTGGATGGATGAGCAGGGCAGAGCGGAGGCACAGCAAAACCCACAGCTGGTTATCAACAGATGTTATCTTCCTGCAACACCAAGAGGGAGAGACTGAGCTGAGAGAGGAAGGAAGACTTAAAAGCTAATGAATAATACCAAGAAATGGAGGTTTTATTGTCTCACCTCTTGACTTTTTGCCCTATAATTAGAAGTATTACAGGATTATACAGATGCATCTTCTGCTCCAGCAGAAATCTGGAAGCAAAACTTTTTTCTGAGATTTCTAGAGTCCTTCTGTAGGTCTCCCTGTAATCAGTTTTATAGCATCAGGGCTATGGACAGCCTGAGCTGGACTTAGATCTCAGTTTAGAGAGATAAAACTTCATTTCAGGATCTCCAGGGTCTCTTCTAAAGTGAGGTGAACAAGAATTGCAATTGCAGATCAAAAGGCTGTAGAGAGATACCCCTAATTCACAGTGACTACAGAATTGTTATTCAGCCTCTGCAACAAACACACCTAATGGAAAACACATCTTAGGCCCTGATTCTCGCAGAGCACTTTTAAATCAATACTTTAGCTTACAAGCAAGGTACTATTTTGCTTGTCTGCAAGAAACATCATTCAGACCAAGAACTGAAGCTCCCTCCCTCCTGTGCACCTTTATGACAGCACAGATCTAAATTAGAGGGATGAGAAAGGTGGATAAGGTGGTTTTCATACCTAGTAATCAAACTGCAATTACATTGGCAGTAGAAATTTGGCATCCACATTTCCTCCTCCGAAAAAAAAAAAGTCAGTCAGTCACAATGTAACACCACTGTGAATACTAATCAGCATTGTAAAGATAACCAAACATGCTTATAAAACAGCCTGCTCACAGTTTCTGTCTGCAACCTATTGAGTACATTGTGGTGGCAACCACTAGAAGAACAGAGCACTGCCTAACCAAGAGCTCCTTGCAAGCATTCTAGCTGGGGCTCATCTTCACTCAGTTGAAGCATCCTTACAGCAGCTCCTTGCCCAAGATACTCTGTATAAACCCTGGAGAGGAACAAGTCCAGGATATGGTTTTCAGATGTCCACCTGCTTATACAGGTGAACATCTGAAACAGGTCATTGCTCTGGCAACCTTAAACAGCTCACCTTCAGTCACATTTAGACTAGATAATCATTGCAGGTCCCCAGCAACAACAGGCATCGTGAACCTGCAGAGACATGACTCCCATCTTCCTGATTAATGCCCAGTTGGAAAACCAGCATGTTCTGGATACCTTACTTATCTCACATGTCTGTGAAGATAAAGGCTGCTAACCTTACAGGACACATTGCATTAACCTCAGCTCCAAGCAGGCTTCCACAGGCAGACTCCTGAGCCCACGCCAAATCATCAAATCATAGAACAGTTTGGGTTGTAAGGGACCTTAAAGATCATCTAGTTCCCAAAAGAACTGGCATCAGGTCAGGATCTCCATTTGATGTAGAAGGATGCACAGGAGGGGGAGGTGGTGGAAAGACATGGTCACAATTGATTCAGATGGGACACGTAGGTGAGGGAAAATGAGTGGCTTAATTCTTCAGGAATGGCATTCATTACCCAGGAATTAAACAAGCAGCAACACTCCTTCTAAGAAGGAAGGTACAAGTTCAAGCAAACATACCTGTGAATACTTATATCCTTTGCTTATGTAAGAGTCTGTAAGCTTCTATGCAAATTTTGTGGCCTTTGGATATTTCCCGAATTACCACCCTACCTCTGGAGTTGTTATGCTTGAGCAAGCTGAGCCTCAGCCACAACTCTGCACTGAAAAGCACATCAGAGCCTTTTCTTGGTTGGTGAATCTGGAATGACTGTGACCATAGAAGTGAGGCTTTCCCCATGCAGCACACCCTGCCAGGCTAGTGAAGAAGATACTACTAAACAATTATGAAAACATAAGAGTTTTGCAGTTGTAGTGCACTGGCCAGTGCGACAGTCCAAGGCAGTGTAACTACTGACACCTCTGCCCCAGGCTTCCCCTGGGATGAGACATTTCACTGACTGGTTTCCAGCACTGGCAATGTGCTGACACAGGCCACTTTCAGACCCTTAAAATGTAACTTATGGATAATGTCAATTTAGGGAGGTACAAGGGTTGGGTTGGCCAAGCTGTGAGCCCCGTGGCTAACCCCAGGCCAGCTGCCTTTCTTAATGCTGTTGTAGGAGTACATTTTAGGAAGCATTTCTCTCCATCTAGGGATGGAGGAAACTAATACAGCTTATTTATTTCTGCAGCAATTAATCCAAAGTCAGCACAAACAAAAATAGTCAACTCTTAGCAGAGGTTCTGTTTTATTCCCACTCCTCTTCAAGGCCCCTAAGGTCATCATAACCTGTGGAGCACCTGCATGGCAGCAAAATTTCTCCCATCTGCAATTTTGGATTTTCTCCAGCACAAGCAAGTTGCCAGAAATGCATTTGTTCAGAAAAATAATAATAATTAAAAAAACAACAGCAAAACGTGAACTCAGTTTTCTGGAAACTTTTAAGAGAGCAAGAAGAGCGCATCAGTGCACATGCACAACCTGTATGAGCATGGGGCTTCACTGGGCTCGTGAGCATGGTGCAGGTGAGAAGAAGCAGTTGCAGGACTTGTTGCACATCAGTTGGGTGCTTCATACTGCCGCTATGTTGCTGGTGAACCTTCATCTGCTCAAAGGTCTTCACCCTTCCCCCAGTGCCACTGAGCCTCTTTCCCTCCCCAGCTGATGGTGGGACTAAAAATAGGCAGGAGAACTTGCAGAACCCCAGCTGAACACAACCCGTTGCATCACTTGGATATATGGATTTGTTAAGTAACCCTCTTCCCTAATCAAGACCCCATCAGGAGCGTGCGGGTCACTTGCAGGCAAACCTTGCCCACGTTGACATGCACAGGAGAAAGTCCACACTATTACAGGGCTATTTTCAGCAGCATTTGGTAATTGTTAAATTGCTACTTACTTTGTGCCAAAAAACCTCGGCACTCAGCAGCTGGCGTTAGCCAGTGTTTGATTAAATGCAGTTATGTGTCCTTACACAATAACTTCAAGACCGCTCCACTGGCAAGGCGTATAATCAATTATATTGCTGTTCAGTACATCCTGAAATATTAGAAGCTCGTGTCCTAATTAAACAGTTTATTCAGGCAAAAACTAAAATTACAGTGGATAATTATGTAACAAATTAAACATTTTCACACTGTAATCAGTATCTCTAAATGCCAGGTAACTACTGATGTTGTGGCACGATAAATACCTAATGCATTACCACCCACTGGAGCAAGGGATTTACAGTTTAGAATGAACTTAAATTTTTTGTGAGAGTTTCAAAACCACACCACAATCTTGGGACAACCCTGGGAAGGCAGCACTTTCCTTCCTTAATGTAAATTAAGTTGTAGCAATCATCTCTCTGAGCAGCTTTTGATGGCTACAGCTACAATTACTCTGGAAGTGTGCCAGTCTCCTCAGGCTGGATGTCAGTGAGGGGACATCACATCTCAAACACTTTATAATTGCATGTAACAATGAGTTATATGTAATAATACATAAATGTGTAAACTTAGGTTTATAAGTCTGTATATAAATATATATTAATAATACATAAATAAATGTACATAACTCATGATAAATAAATCTAAAGACTGATGTGTCAATATATTCATATATAAACCCACATACATAGGTCATTATATATAAATCTATAGACTCATGTATCAATAATACATAAACACATAAACATATGTATATAACTCATATATAAATATATAGACTGATGTATCAAGAAAATATAAACCCAGGTATATAATTCATTGTTATGTACAATGATACAGTGCTATATACAATATATATGATGTGTGCACACAGCAGCCTCATAAACATATACCTCTCATTTAAAAATAGGTTTTAAAAAGGGGGGGAGAAATGAAACCTTTGAGGCATTTACAAGTCTCTATTTTTGGTGTACCCCACACACACCTTTTAGCCACATTTTTTCACCCATCCTCTATCCCTCCAATCCCTTCAATATTTTTTTTAATGACCCATTTCTGTCACCCACTTTCTTGAGTTAGAACCTTCATTTCAACACATTTCCTTCACTTTCATTTTTACTTGGTTCTCCTTCCCTATTTCTCATCTTCTCCCCTATGCCTTTTTAAAGCCTTCCAACATGAAATTACGTTATTCTGGGGAGCACAGAGGAGCTCTTGCTTAACCTGACCGAGAGTTTACTAAACATCTTCTGCACAGACTGGCTGTTGCCAGTTTGGGGGTCTGCAGCAAGACGATCATCATAGATCCCTTTCAACTGAAAATCTTCCGTTCTTTTTCAACCAAAAAATGCCTTTTTTTTTTTTTTCCTTTACACTGCTTAGAATTTAGGGGAAATAAAGGGGAAAATGACTTTTTTCTAAAGGATGGTGGGTTTGGTTTTCATTCTCATAGAATCATAGGACAGTTTGGGTTGGAAGGGACCTTGAAGATCATCTAGATTCTCAGTGTTTGTTGTAGGGCTTCTTGCATTTCAAGACATGAATCTTCTGCAATCATAGAATCACAGAATGGTTTGGGTTGGAAGGGACCTTAAAGCTCATCCACTTCCAACTCCTTGCCACAGGCAGAGACATCTTCTACTAGACTGGGCTGCTTAAGGCCCCATCCAACAACAACTCTGGTTATATTCTTCTCTGCCAACATAATATGCTGGAGTATCAAAGCACATTGGGTTCATTTAGGCTTAATATTAATGTTTGATCACAGAATGGTGGTCAAAGAACCGTGGTCTTGTTCATTGTTGACCAGCCACGTGCTTGGAGTTGGCCAACTAAGATAACTGGCATGTCCAAAGGATGTAAATTCAACACATGGCATTGGCACAAAAGGCAAAACACAGAGACCTTCTGGTCCTGATTTTGGTGACAAGTTCTTACATCCCACTAGGTACAGTTCTTGGGTTTATTTTTACTGGGGGGTTTTATTACTATTGGAAGCCAGTCCAGGGAAGCTTGATGGTGGAAGATGAGCCCAGAGGGGCTGATGCTGCAAAATGAAAAGTTTCCCTAGAAACTGCAAAGCACATTTACCAATTTATTTTTTTTAAGACACCAGGGGATTTCAGTACCTAACCTGACATGAGTCTTCTTTCTGAAGCACACCTAAACACGATGAGATTCAGAGCTCACATGTGAACATGGACAGATGGATGGATGGACAGATGGATGAAGATGAAAGAAAGCAGATGCTAAATTCCAGCACTCTCCTACACTGTCAGGAAGAAATGCATCAGTAGAGGCTACAGCTGATTTTAACTTAATCTGGGTCTTGTTCCAGTTTGTAACTATTATTTCCAAGCTTTGGTAAGCATCTAAGCACATCTAAGAGGAATGAGAAAAGCATTCCTACCCTGGAGCTACCAGGGGTCCTGCTACATAATAAATTAAAAATTATAGAAATAAAAGATAATTATTAACTGTCATGGGGATTGAGCTTAGTATCTGTCAAATACTTTAAAATACATTTTGAATATTTGTTCTCATACAGAGATTAAATCCCTCACTGATTGATCATCAGCCAGCTCTCAGAGGTGGTGGAGGTTTCAAACAATAAACAGTCTTCTTCTAAAATGCTGGGTTTTCTCTAAGTATAGACTCTGCAAGGTTCCTGTTCTTATCAGTTAGGGTTTGTTTGAGGGGTTTTATTATATATCATACATGAAAATCCCAACAATGGAAGTCAGGTTTTGTTTCTTCCCAACACTTGCCTATCCAAAGCAACAGCCTTAACTATTTATTGAGATTGACCAATGAAGTCCACCATCCACACAACAATTTTGATGTTAGCCACCAACAGATCCATAAATTTAGACAAATTCAACTAAATCAGCAGCATAGCAGAAATTTAAACTGTCGATATCAGTTAAGGAGGAATAACCTACATCAAACGTATTTGGAGGAAAGCAGGTACCATCGTAAAATATAGTTATTAGGTGAAGTTTTATTGCTCAGTCACTGACAAAGAGCTGGGCAAACCCCTCATCTCCCTCCTCCTCTCCTTAATCCAAGCAAGAGAAATTGGCAAAGAGGAATTACACCTTGGGACCATGAACATGACATTCACTAGTAAGTACTCCCCTGAGCATCCACTGATCTAACAGCACTAGAAAATTCTGCATGCTATGAACTCATGGACACAACACGCCAGTGGGGAGAGGGGAAGGAGAAGTGTGACAAGCAAAGGAGAGGAGGGAGCTAACCTGTTGTCTGCCTGTGATAGTCTCCCAGCTGTAATGGGCACTGGAAGATGTGGGGTAAAGGATTTTACATCTACAGTGGAGCAAATTAGAGTGGGTGCTGTTGAGAGGTGTAAATAGGGAAA
>NDXB01019460.1:0-20707 GCA_002631895.1 Agapornis roseicollis
GTCAAAACACAGCTACTAAAGAGAAGAAAAACTGACTGCAACTGCTGAACCCAGGACAATAGGATTGAAGGTCTTGTAGTGATGGCACTAGGAAAACAAATCTAAAGTCAGCTCTTGATTTGGCTGTGTATGCACTGGAAAGCTAGTCACATTTCCTTCTGCTAACCTTTCTCCCTGTCCATAAAACACAGAAGATGTTCTTATTTCAAGTAGCAAGTACAGACAGGTATAATATAACTGAATTTAAATGCACAAATGAAGGGAGAATAGCAATCAACACAACAGTTACCATTTTCCATCCTTCAGAGACCTTTAAAACAGAGAAAGATCTTACAGCTATTACGTATTTCCAACTTTATTGCCTAAGCCTGAAAGTGTGTCATTAGTGAAATACACTTTGGTTGTATTTATGTGACATACTTAATATTTTCAAGTTTCTTGATTTCATCTTTCTATATGTGTGTGTACATACACACATACATATGCATATACATGTACATAATACATATACTTTATATGTAATACACAATAAATATACATAATACATATACATAAAATTTATACAAACTGTACATGGCATATATACATATATATTTAATACTGAAGCATGTTTCAGAGTGTTCTGTTTAGAACAAGAGACTTTTTCTTTCATTTTCCTAAGGAGGAGACATTAAATGTGATAGGATTAAAGTGGTTGATCTGAACAGACTTTCTACATTTGCTAAATATGTTGAATTGTCAGCAAATTCACAACAGCATTTGAGCTTTAGTTTTGAGGTCTGTTAAATAATTTCAGTGGAACAAAGCTTTAGCCTGACTCATTATGAAAGAAGGCTATGGTGCATTAGGAGTAGCTCAAAAAAAGCCAAATGTTGGCATTCTTTATAGCTGATAAAAGTTAAAGGACAGATTAAATTATCCAGGCCTTTCTTAGAAAAGGAGAAAATAGGGCAACTCTGTACTGCTAAGTGACATTTTTTTTATTCAATAGGGAGTTTGATGAGGGCAGTTTCATAGGTAGTTTAAGGTTAATGATATTTAATATTTACATGACTATAGCTGCCTTTAAATTTTGCAAGGTACCTAAATGGTAATTTTGACTTAAAAATAAATAGTTCTTATAAAAAACAATCTATAAAAAAAGCAGAATTTGAATTCCACATTGAACATATTAGCACAGAAAGCAAACTTTAACATAAAAAGTTCATTTTAGTTTTGATTTTTGTAATTCAATTAAAGTAATTAATTAATAAAATTAATGTTGATCTGGCAGCAATGTTCTGATTGCCTTCTTACGTTGTTACTTTTTCTACTTTTTCTGATTCTAGGAATCTCAGGACTATGA
Organism: Agapornis roseicollis; assembly: GCA_002631895.1. Taxonomy (NCBI): domain Eukaryota; kingdom Metazoa; phylum Chordata; class Aves; order Psittaciformes; family Psittacidae; genus Agapornis; species Agapornis roseicollis. The sequence goes on from NDXB01019460.1 coordinate 1,346, forward strand.
GGTAAGCCTGAGACTGAGCACAGAGAAACTCAAACTATTTCTGATCTGAAGCCAGTCCCAGTGTTGGGACTGAGTTTGTAGCTTCCAGCTGTGAACTCTGATAGATTTTGGTCAGTCATTTCAGTGAGTGCAGCTGATAATACCCTCATCTTATAAACAGTGTTCTATATACTTAACATGGCACCTAAGAACTCATTTTTATACCAACTTCAGTCTATTCAGGTCTGTGGGAATAAGCACATGAATACCACTTGAAGGAGAAAAATGTATGAAATAGAGCACTGAAAATTAATTAACGTTCAGATCTGTCTGAAAAAAACCCCAAATATAGTAATATTTGTTATTACTATATTTGTTATATTATAGTGCCACGTTCTTCTAAAGCCCCCGTTGGGTTTTAAGCAGGTTTTACAGCTTTTTTGCCATACCTCAGTATCCTGAACAAGGTACCCTGAATATGTAAACTACTGTCAGAAAATGAACTGCCCGTCCCCAGAGGTCATCATGTCTATTATTGTGTAGGATATTTTTTAAAAATGCCTTCTCAATTTGATCTGTATTTTTTGAGCAAATCTTGTGAAATCCCAATGTAGACCTGTTTTTGAAGTACAATCCACAGTACTGAGTTGTGAATAATGTATTGTGCTCTGAACAGGCAGAAACATGCTTTGAACAAATAAATCATTCAGGTCAAACCAAAATAAAATATTCAATTTTTTTTTTCAAATACCTGTAGCTTTATATAAAAATGGAAGAAAAAAATTGAAACAAAGGTAATATCTCTTTGAAAATCTGCAACACATTTACCTTTTTGGTTTTACTTTCCACTGTCTCCTTCTCCCTTGTTTCCTTGTTCCCAGTTTAAACAACCCTGCAGACACATATTTGTAATTTTGTTGTTGTTGCTAAATCAATGATTTTCACTGATTTTTTTCTTCTACTATAAAATTCTTTTTTATTTTTACCAGGATGGAAATGTTTTCCTTAGCCAACTTGATATTCTGTTTCTGCTTCTCTTCCCACCTGTGTTAGTGTGTTTCTATACTCTAAAACAAAACATTATTAGAAAATCTTTGCAATTAATAATATAAAGAAAATAGAAGCAAATTTAGAAATATATAGTACTTTGATCTTCCTGATATTCTTTTAAAAAGTATCCATTTTTACTTTTTGAAGACAATGAGGGCTAGGATCCCAGATGAAGTTGGTTTTGTATCCTGATAAAACAAGGATTATGGCCCCCACTTAATCTCTGGACTCTCCTGTTGCAGTTGGGTCTTCCATCCGTACTCTTTCCCCCTTTTCTCATGAATTATGGAACTCTGCAGAACTCCAACTTAAAAAAGAACCCCAACCCCAGCAGAGCAAGAGGGAGAGACAGAAAGATTCCACAGGAGAGTTAATTTCTTATCAAAAGTGTGTAAAAAACCTACAGTACCCACACAGTTGATGTTGCAGAAGTTTTAATAAATTGCGGAAACAGTCCCATCCCTTTCTGCAAACTGAGTAAAACCTGGAAGTTTCACAAGTGGAGCATGAAGTTCAATGCGGGCATTACCCAGAAATCTCCCAGGCAGAAGAACTTGGCATTTGTCACTGAAAACTAGAGACTCTTAAAGTGTGGACTCTGGCAAGCTAACAATTTGAGATCCTGCTATCACACAAATAGGTTTGCATTGTACTTTCAAAGGCTTTCATTTTTTTTTTTACTCTAAAATGTTGATTATCTCTTCCTTTCACACACAAAAAGCATTGAGTTTAAAAAGGATGATAGAAAGCCTAAGAAGAGTTTGACAGCTTAACAGAAGAATTGGAAGAAAGTCAAAGGACAATTTAATAGTTGTTGTCTTTAAAAGATTATGTAGAAAATGTTTGTTACTTTATATTTTGAAAACTGAATAAGCTATTTTTTTTTTGTTTGTTTTGAAAGGCTCTCTAAGAGATCTTCCAAGGTTGAAGTATTGCAATAAAGAAAAGAATGCAGCTAATAGTAAACCTCAAAACTTCAACATCTATCAAGGATACTCTGTCTGGAAGATAAGACAAAGGTCTACAAACCCACAGAATTATATCCCGTTGAGCAGTTAAGTTCAAATCTTTCAATCCTAAAAATAACCAGGAAAAAACTTCTATACAATTTTCAATGAATAATTCACTGAAAGTCTTTGTAAAATTCTTCAATATTAACTAAAGAAAATAAAAATTTAAAAAGGTGAATTCTCAAAAAAATGGGCATGTGAACTAGTAAATATAAAAAAATGTATATTAGAACTAGAGATTATATGTTTTTCCCTGCATGTACAATCACTACAAACATCACATATTTGGCCATTGTGCAGAACACTGATGTGCAGGAGAAGGGAAGGACAAAGAATTGCAGTCCAAAAAATATTACAAAAGTAGAATTAGGATCACGATTGAGAATGAGGGTGGGTTTCTTTGGGCTTGGGTTGGGGTTCTTTTTCCATCTCAATTTTAAAAAGTTGAGCAAAGCCAATTCTCTGCCAAGAATAAAGGTATTCCTGAAAGCCCCAACCACACATTGGAAAAAAGGAAGTCATGGAAGTGTAGGGAAAAAATTAAGCTTACTTGTTTAGCCTCATTGCTAAGGTAGTCACTAAGGGTAGAAATCACAGATACAGACAAGCTATCTCAGCTACTGACAGCTTTGAAAATAATACGTCAGTTACACTGACTTAGGTAATACTGCTCTCCTTAGACATATCTGGTTTGTGCTGGGTTGAAAATGTGGCTTTTGTCCTGGTTGTGACACAGCTGCAGGAGGTAGGGAAGAGCAACAGCAGTGAGCTACAAAAAACAAGAGTAGGATGAGAAGTGTAATAGGGCAAAGCCAAGTGTGTGGTTGTGATCTTTGAATAAATGAATCCCAAATAGCTTGGTAAACTTTCCCCCCAGCAATACGTTTAAGTCACAGTCTGAAAATGGAAGGGGAAAGAGGAAGGCAGGAAAGAAAAGAAATCCTTCTTTCTGTCCTTCCTGAGACCTTTGTGAAGTCTTTTTTTTCAGCCAGCACTGCAGGGACATGCCATTTACTACACCAGATCAAGGATTAGTCCTACCTCAGTTAGAAAGGGACCAATTTGAAATTATTTGTAGAAGGAGAATAGTGGATTAAATTATATCTCCAAAAGTCTCATTTTATCTTTAAATATCACAGCAATGCGATTTTCATCACCTACAGCCAACATCCTCCCAGAACAGTAAAGAGGTTAAAAACTAAGATGGTAATATAAATTGGATTTTTATGCTCTCTTATCATGAATGCTGAGATTATAACATGCATCTGAGCCACATTATCAGGCTTTTCCTTTTTTAAAAGAATGCTGAGAATGTTAAGCAAGCATACAATTACATGAACTGTGAGCAATAAAAAAAATTGCAATATGACTGCTGATAACATGGAATTTACAGTATACCTCAGTCATACTGTAAATGGGACATACATCTCTCTTTGTCATCCAATCCTGTGATAAACTGTGCAACAACATCGATGTCTCATCATTCTTTTCAAACTCACTATAGTTTTCTGATATCCCAATGGAGTGTTTTCCACGATGTCTTAGACACAAGCTCAGGCCTGGCACAGCATTGTTTTATTCAGGCAGAATGTGACAAAATCTTTCTAAAATTCCATTGTAATTTTTCACTGTATATTTTTCACCTGAAATATTCTTATGCCTTTTAGAGTAAAAGACACGATCATTATAAGGTACCTGAAAAGCATTATTTCAGAAAAGCCCCTGCCCATTCTGGAGGCTGAAGTGGATTCAAAAACTGCTGCTCATTTTGACAGCTTGATAAACCTCTTTCTCTGCCAAGTTCTTGCCTCTGAAGTTTTCCAAGCAAAGGATGTTCAGAGAAGCTCACTGACATTGGTACAATGCCTGATATTTTTAGAACAAAGTTGCTATGTCAGCATAAAGTATCATTAACAGCTTTTTATATTCTTTAGCTTCAGTGATGGAGCCTTTCCTTTCAGAGCAGAGACTCCTTTATGTAATTATCACCTGGGAGATACTCATCACAGGTTGCTTTGGATATGCAGCACATGTTCAGAACAGCCATGCCTGTATTCATAAGCATTTACCCTTACGACCACACATTTCACATTCCACCTGTTTGCAGTAATGCAATAATGCAGTCACTGCAGGTGACATCATGGCATTGACAAGAACTTGTAGGGAAAGGATGTTTCAATCTGATAATGATGTTCAGCTGCAGAAAAAAATGCCATGACAAAGATGCAGGGTTATTTTCCAAGTGTCTCTTTCTATGTAAATTTGGGAAACAGAGCAGACTTCTAGATTCTGAACATTTTAAATAGCTCTCTTTTGACTGCTAAGTTCAGCTTTACCCAGCAGCTTCTTTATGGCCACTATGGGTCTGGAAGAGAAACATGGGAAGTAAGAAAAACTTCACCATTTTCCCTGAACAGTTAATTCTCCACTAATTGGAGACTGATAGAGAGCTGACATTATTTAATACCTGATTTTTAACTCAGACAACAAAAATCATTGAATGCTTACAAATTATGTGTGCATTAAATTACATAATACAAATTATGTAATGCATTAAATGCATTACAAATTATGACCCACAGACTTGGACTGATCCACCTATCTGCATAAACCTCCTTTAAATTTACACATTTTCTAAGATATTTTGGGTGCATGTAATTTTGTCTTTTTACAAGAATAAATCAATGTATATCGTAAGCCTGCCCTTATTCCCATGTTCTGTTAATGTTTGGGGTGCTAAAGAACAACTGATACTATGCTATCAAGTAAAACTGGAGTAGGTAAGGGATTTCTCCATCCCCTGGAAGATTCTGAAATTTGAAAATCTTGAATACTGTGCACTGGGATGACCTACAAACGTCATGAATTTTCAGAAATAATGCAGCTTTCCAGAATAAATTGTCCAGTTCCAAAATTTTATTTTTCTATATATTATAGATATGCATATTCATAAGCATATATGCAGCTATGGATTCTAAAGAAGTGTTGAGATGAAAGAGGAGAGTGCTGGAATAATTGTTTCTTCCCACTTCTCTCCAATCTGTAAGTTTTGCTTGTCTGCTTTTTGTGCAAATGTTGAAATCTGTCAGATTGAAACCAGTCAAAAAAAAAGCCAAAAAACCAAATAAAACTCAAAAAAGCCCTCAGACCCAAAACTAAATCAGGGCCAAAAGGGCTACATTTGAAAATAAGAAGCTTTTTCTTTGTTTTAAATCTAAGAGAGAAAGCAAAATGTATTTCAAATGCTTTTAGGTTTTCTAACAAAAGGTGCCATGCTTTACAGTTGATTTAGAGCATAAATCTTTCTGAAAATGGCTTAGATAGCAGGTGAAACAATTTTTTAACTCATATTTTGAGGGCAAACTGTAAGTGACCTCTGGAGTCTTAGTCAGCACCAAACCTTTTGCCGCAAGGTCAAGCCAGCACCTGCAGTCCTCTGAACTTGTAAAATACCTCTAGAGCTGTCAGTACTCCCTTTGGCCACTTCTAAGTGATTTGCACGTGCAGGCTGGAGTGCCTTCTTTTCTCCAAAACAGAGACAGAAGATATGATCAACAGCCACCTGACCTACATGCCTGAATTTTTCTTTCTATGAAAATCTCGTCACGTGAAGAAAGGGTGACTAGTGACACGGCATTCCTGGAGTCCCAGTTTGCTGCATACTCTTTCTGTACTCCTGGAAAGAAACATCACAAATTTAAAACTGGTGCCATAAATACAGGCAGTGAATGCACATCCACAAAAAAGGGGTTTTCTCCTGAATCATGTCTCTCACCTTTGGTCCACATTAATAGTAAATTGCAGTATTAAGACTTTCATTTAGACAATTCATAAAGGGGGGTTGGGGTGGAGGAAGCAAAAGAAATAAACAAACAAACCTTATTTTACTGTGAGGGTGGTCAAACAATCAAATGGGTCCCCAGAGATGTTGTGAAGCCTTCATCCTTGGATGTTTTCAAAACCCACCTGGACATAGTCCTGGGAAGCCTGCTTTTAGAAGTCCCTGATTTGAACAGAGGGTCAGACTAGATGATCTTCAGAGATGCCTTCCAGCTTCAATCCATGATTTTGTGGGTCTGTATATATCCTGCCTTTGACTACTGAGCAGAATGAAACCTACCTTTTCCAGCTCCTCAGTGATTCAAAGATACGGATGCAGAATAATTTCTGGGTATGCATCCATTAGCTGGAACAGATGCTTCAGGTACTCGGTATCTTGTAGGATTGTACCTTCTGATCTTCATTTTGCAATTGTGTTTCCTAAAATAAATGCAGGATATAGATAGACTCATGATTTTCCTCTACTTTCTTTACTGATAACAGTAAATTCTTGGAAGGAACACTTTCTGACAAACATGAATGAAATATATACATGTGCCCAAGGGTCTATCATTGGAAGTTCAAACAATTTTTTTTTGCAATAGAATAGGATCCTTTGAGAACACATAATGACTTCCCTTGGTTAAGTGGCGGGGGGAGGAGAGAGGGAGGGAGGAAAGCAGAATGTTCTAACAGACTACTGACTATTTGATGTGGATTGAGAACTGAATGACAGGTCTTAGAGGGTTGTGGTCAGCGGCACAGAGTTCAGCTGGAGACCTGCAACTAATGGCATCCCCAAAGGGTCACAGGGGTCAATACTGAGTCCAGTATTGTTTAATTTATTTATTAACAACTTGAATCACAGAATCACCAGGTTGGAAGGGACCTCTAAGATCATCAAGTCCAACCCATAATAAATGAAGGGATAGAGTGCCTCCTCAGCAAGTTTTCCGACTACACAAATATAAGAAGAGTGCCTGATACCCGACAGTGCTATGCTGTTACACAGAAGGTTCTAGACAGGCCAGAGAGATGGGCAGAGAGGAATATTTTGAAATTCAATAAAGGCAATTAAGTCCTGCACATGGGGAGAATAACACCATCCACCAGTACAGCCTGGGGGCTCATCTGCTGAAAAGTAGTTCTGTGGAGAAGGACCTGGGAGTGCTGCTGGACAGGAAGTTTTCCATGAGCCAGCAATGTGCCCTTGTGGTCAAGAATGCCATTGGTATCCTGGGCTGTCTTAGGAAGAAGCATTGCCAGCAGGTCAAGGGAAGTAATCCTCAGTTTTTACTCAGCCCTGATGAGGCCTCGCATTGGGTACTGTGTCCAGTTCTGGACTCCCCCATACAAGACATACATGGAGCTCCTGAAACAAGTCCAGGAATGGGATACTAGAATGTTTAAGGATCTGCAACATCTCTCATCTGAAGAGAGGATAAGGCAGCTGCACCTATTCAACCTAGAAATGGGAAGTTTACTTCTGAAAGGACCATATCAGGAAGATAGGGACAGACTTTTCTCAGTGATGCCAGGGTATAGGATGAGAGGCAATGGGCACAAACTAAAACACAGGAAGTTCCACCTGAACATGAGGAAGAACTTCTTTACTGTAATGATGATTAGGTATTAGAATAGGTTTCCCAGAGAAGCTGTGGAGCCTCCTTCCCCGGAGATATGGAAGAGCCGTTGGACACAGTCCTGAGGAAAGTGCTTTAGGTGACCCTGCTTGAACAAGGAAGTTAAACTAGAAGACTAGGAGACCTCCAGCAGTCATTTCCAACATCAACCATTCTGTGATCCTTTCAAAAAAGGACTCTTGTTTTGAGCCATCTTTACTGCCCATGGCTGTCTTCCACTGAAAAGCAGGTGTCAAAACAATGTAGTTGAATGACAAATGAAATCTAAGTGTTATGTGTCTCATGTTAATAACTGGACCACTAGCAAGTCCACTTACCTTATTAGGATTAATATAGTGGTCTTTGAGCTCTATTTGCCTGTTTATTTAGGGAATTTTGTACTCTATTTTTCTCATACTCATTAGGCAAGTGAGCAATCCTTCTCCCAAAGATTTCTTCTGAAGAATATTGCTGATTGACACAAAAAAATTAATGGTGCAAAACTGCACAAACAGAATATGCTGAAAGTACATATCCTTGTACTGTTCCTGAGGAGGAATGATACCAACATCTGACAGTTTAGCTCATTTTTATAAAGCAAAGCCCAAATTTTCTCACATGGAGATGTAACTGTTGGAAAGACATCAGGCACACATCCGATTACCTATATATCTGTTTCTCATTTTGCCTTTCCAGTTGTTTTCCTCCTATCATTTTAAAGCAACACTTATTTTCACTACATTTCAGATAACTCACCATAAGTTTTCTCTCTCCATAGCGCTCTTTCATTTGGAACAGTGGGGAAGTTGTTACCCTTTCAGTTTTCCAGGCAATTCCCTGCATTGTGAAAAAGCTGCATTGAATGCCATAATCTGAGAAGATGCAGAAAAATATAATATATGGTTTATCTTCCTAATAGGTGCAATAGAGATGCTATTGGTTTTCAGCCCCTTTCATACCTTTGATCATTGAGCAAACTTGTGGCTCTTTACCCCTATAATGGTGAAGAAATTGATCATGAGCCGGCTTCAGTATGTGCTTGCAGCCCAGAAAGCCAACCATATCCTGGGCTGCATCAAAAGGACCGTGCCCACCACATCAAAGGAGGTGATCCTGCCCCTCTACTTTGCTCTTGTGAGACCTCACCTGCAGCATTGTGTGCAGTTCTGGTGTCCTCAACATAAANAGGACCGTGACCACCACATCAAAGGAGGTGATCCTGCCCCTCTACTTTGCTCTTGTGAGACCTCACCTGCAGCATTGTGTGCAGTTCTGGTGTCCTCAACATAAAAAGGACATGGAGCTGTTGGAACAAGTCCAGAGGAGGGCCACCAGGATGATCAGGGGACTGGAGCATCTCCCGTATGAAGACAGGCTGTGAAAGTTGGGACTGCTCAGCCTGGAGAAGAGAAGGCTGTATGGAGGACCTCCTAGCAGCCTTCCAGTATCTGAAGGGGGCCTATAGGGATGCTGGGGAGGGACTGTTAATTAGGGACTGTAGTGGTAATGAGTTCAAACTTAAACAGGGGAAGTTTAGGTTGGATATGAGGATGAAGTTCTTTACTGTGAGGGCAGTGAGGCACTGGAATGGGTTGCCCAGGGAAGTGGTGAATGCTCCTTCCCTGACAGTGTTCAGGACCAGGTTGGACAGAGTCTTGGGTGACATGGTTTAGTATGAGGTGTCCTTGCCCGTGGCAGAGGATTGGAACTAGATGATCTTAAGGTCCTTTCCAACTCTAACGATTCTATGATTCTATGATCTTATTATTACATGAATGAAACTTGAAGTAATATTGAGTCCTTTAGAAAGCAGAGATCTTCCTTGGAAGTGCTATATTCTTTGTGATTGATGTCAGGGGAAAAATGAGGAAAACTGTTCAAATCTAGATTCCCCAGATATTTTTACTTGTAAACAGTGGACAAACACCTTGACAACAGCTGGTTGAAAGACTGCTGAGATCAGCAGTCTTTCAGACAAATTATGTTAAACAGTTCTGTAATGATTTAAAATTTTTAGATAAGTAGCAATATCAGTCCCAACTGAAACATAGAATTGAAGCTTGTCCAAAGACCTAATTTAAACTGTTTTGATGTGCTGAGCCTGAAAAACACTTTTCCTCAAAGAGAGCACCTTTGTTCTTGAAGGAATGAGAGACTTTTTCTCATTGGTAGGAAACAGAAGGGAGAAAGGACAAGATGCATTCCAGAAGCTTCCTCTTACTATGCTGACCTTTTAACCGAAATGAAAAGATGGATTGCTAAATTACCCCTGCCCTTTCCAATCCAGTAACAGATACTTTCTTTACAGGATTTCAGAAGAGATAAGGATACCCAAAAGGCACTATTTTCGCAGGTTTAAATTTAGATGTCTAAGTCTGATATTGAGTAGTGATGGATTTAATCTGCCTTTCTTGAGTTTATCAACTTTCTAAGAAGCTCCTCCCATCTCAGAAAGGAGTGGTAGCCAATTAACATAATCCTTCTGTACAGTTATTGGAGAATGATGAAGTTGTCCAGGGCATTTTGTTATTTTGCAGAATTTCTCACTCTCTATCCTCTATGTAGAGAGCCTAAGGAGATGTAAGATCTAACCGAACACCCAAATTTGGAGAAATTATTGAAATAGATCACTCTCTATACATTTATATGTTCTGTGAGTAACTAAAGACCATCTGAAATAAGTAAACCAGTAAAGACTATACAGAGTGGAGTCCTGAAGAAGACATTATTTAGCAAGAACAGGCCATTGCCAACTGCAAATTAGGTTGTCAAACCCACTACAAAATATTCTTCCTGTGAGAGAATGAGTGGCACCAACTTATCATGGGTAATAATGGGAAAACCTATCCACGTGGTAGTTACACAGTAAACTGGGTATTTTTGAAGGTTGCTGTCATTCAACCTTACCAAACATACAGAAGTACAAAAATAAAGCAAAAGCATTCACAGTAATTTTAAAAGGATAAGTAAATCCCCATGATGGCTTTGTTCAGCAATTTGTACCTTGCACAGTTTTGCAGAAATCCATCAGTACGTATTGCCCCATGTCTGTATATTAGATTACTATAAGCATTAATCATCACATCCCCTATCTAAAGCTACAATCCTGTATTTGTGATTGCACAGTTATTTAACATGCTAACAAATCATATTATTACAGTGTATCATAATGAATTATCATGATTCTAAGTGAGATATAAGTGGAAGGGGGATGGTTTTTTTTTTAAAGGAAGAAAGAATAGTCTTTAAAGATGAGGGGCTAAGGAGAAGATTCATATAGCAGAGCAAACAGCATGTAACCAGTATTGTCAGCTTTATTCCACAAGTGTACTGATTCATTTTCCTTGTACAGTTCCCCTGAATTCACCTGTTTGTCTTGTTCTTAATCCCTCAAAAGGCTGAGATTCCTACTGATTTTTCAGGTTGGTTCTTTTCCACTCATCTGCAACTGAAGGAATCTTGTTCTGATGGAAAAACCAACTTGTACAAAACTATTTGCTGGATCCTGTTTGTATGGGATCCCTCTTCATTCCATGAATACTCTTTCTGCTGAGAGCACTGATAAACAGGGATGAAATACAGTCTCCACTGAAGCTCATGGTAAAACTTATACTGACTTCAATGAAGTCATACTTCCCTGTTTGTGAGTTACAGTCTCATCCATGCAGCAAGTTTAGTCTGAGTAATCAAAATGTGAGCTTATCTCTCCATATGTCAGAATCCAACCTACTGATTTGAACAGAAGAGTGAGCAATGTCCTTTCAGACCTTTTTGGTTGGGTGACTTGAAGAACCAGAGGCTGTTCATTAACAAGCACTGATGATGCTGTGGGCACTCGACTGAAGCATTTGTATTCATTTTGCCTAGGCCAGCACAAAACCTTAGAGTCACAAAATCTTATACAGTTGTCCCTGTATTCATATTCGTTTGCTTACTCAGGTGGTCCCGCAGAAGATTCCAACACTATTACTACCTCATAAACATGTAACTAGGAGGGAGAAACAAACTGTTTAGTTATTTAATACATGACAGAATTTGTCCTCAGTTAACTCTAAAGTCTCAGAGCTGAAAATCTATAAAAAAAAACCCCAAACTGTGCAGATCAGTGTACTGAAGAATGGTTCTGTGTTAGGGACTTTCCCTAACTGGGCCTTTTCCATGTGTGTTATTTCAATTGTGTTGTGACTCATAGGCTTATTGTGAGATCTTTGTTGGGGCAACTGAATTCTGCAGGTCCATTATTCTCAGGGTTCTGTTTTGGTTTAATATTTATTTTCTCTTATGAGAGTAGGGCCTTACTGAAAAGGATGTTTTTGAAAACTGCTAAATCCAAGTTGTTTTGTGTGCTGAATTGATAAATAACACTTAAAACCCAACACAAATATAATATCTGTTTAAAAAGATGACAATCTAAGTCTAGAAGAGAGAGAGGAGGGGAATCATCTTATAGTGCAACACCTGCTTCGGGCTAAAACAGTAAAATTCAATTCATTTTCATACAGCATCTTTCATACAAAGCTTCTCAAAACGCTTTATAGCAAGAGATAAAATGACAAGATAACTTGTTACAGAAGAGGTTATTGCAACTCTCACATAGAAAGGAAGGGACCTGTGTGCAGAAACAGACTAGGCTAGGGAAAAAGGGGATGCAAATTTGAAGGAGGCAAAAAGTAATATCCTTGCACAGTATAACAGAAAGAAGAGGTGAATAATATTCATATGAATGAGGATAAGGATGAGCATAACGATGGGGATGGGGACAAGGATAAGAATATTTCCTCTTATGTAAAAACTTACACCTACTATTTTTATGTAGTAATTAAATTTCATAGTCCCGCAGGATAGATAAATTCATTTTGCAGATGCAAAAACCTAGGCATAAACAAATGTGTTAAAAGGTCTGCCCTAGGAAATAGGCAGCCACTGGAGGATGAGAACTGAAACTGGCAGTACTTACCAAGAAACTAATACAAACCTGGCTCTGTTACTTTAATTAAATACAGTATTTTGCCTTCTTTTTTGGTAGAATGGTGGATGTAGCATTTTGCAGCAGGTCTACGAGTGCTTGAACTCGAGTCTGAATGCTTGAATTATTTATTGAAAGAACAATTCTTGCATTGTTCTGTCATCTCTGAAGATCACAAAACAAGTCAGTGTCGGGGACATGGCTGTGATTCAGGAGCTGTCCCCAGTGCTGAACTACAGGTGCCAGGCAGATGGCACCAAGACACAGAAGAAAGTGACAAGAACTGAGGCTGGTCTGGGAAAGCCAACTCCCATTCAGTTTTGATCACACCACAGTTTACAAGGACTGTTCAACGACGTGACAGTAGGTGGAAAAAAGATTAACATTCTCTGGGAATGAAAGCACACGAAGGAGTAGCAATTTTTTACAGAGAAAAGTGCATTTTTTTACAGAGAAAGCAAACAATATAGAAAACCAAAGCAGTGGCAAAAACCAGATTAGAGAAGTAGACTGTGGAAAAGAAAATGAACATAGAATGCCAGAAACAAAGCATGGTTCATTTTCTTTTTACTGTTTACATAGCAAACAATTTCTGACATCCTGTTGGACACCCAAAGCCTGTACAAGCAGACAAGATATTAGAATCGTGTCTGTATGCTGTCTGCATTTGGAGGACTAAGAGAGTACAGATTCTCCATTTTTAATCAGTGTACTTTTCCTGGTGTTCAGCTTCCATGTTTTTACTGTTTTTTTCCAGACTCATTCATCTCTTTTGTACCATAAATAATGCATACATGGCTTGCCATTTAGTAATTCATTGGCATCAAATACATTCTTGCAAAAGTGTTAACTTCCACACATAGTTGTACATTTTGAAGAATATGGATATTTCCCTGTGATTGAGAAATGTGGCAGTACTGTCAGTATATTCCCAGAACACTGTATACATGGCAGAGTGCTTGGATCACACTTGCCAAGGAAGCAGCACCAGCATGCTGTATACACTCCCAACTTACTAAACTAAAATAAACCTTACCCATTGTAGGGGGGTTGGAACTAGGTAATCTTTAAGGTCATTTCCAATACAAACCACTCTATGATTCTACGAAATCAACATCCCCATCCTACTATTGGCAGCCCTGGGGCAGTCTGATGCAACCAGTTACAAGTCAGCTGTTCGCCCATATGCCATTCTTTATGTGACAGACCTACGGTGGCAGGAGTGAGACTGATGAGAACAGAGATGCGTTGTCACCCATATTTTGTTTTTAACTATATTAATATACTAATACAACAACATTGACAGCGAAGACTTCTTCTTTATTCATAGTGCACTAAAATCAGAAAGTAGACACAGATGTATCACAGACTAGATTTAGGCATAAATATGTAAAAAATTAGATTCATGATTTGACTTGGTTTATGCTTGCATTCTTTAATATTTTTGTATTTTTGAAGAAAAGTTAACAATAGATATTAGAAAATGCAACATTTTATTATACCATATTTTTTTTCAGATATCGGAACGGGCTACAGCTATGTAGAACATAAAAGTAATATATTTTAGACTTTCCCATGTACAGCCACTACCTTGCCTGTTAGAAATGTATCATTCATTATACAATTACATAATTATCTTTTAAAAATAGTAAACATATTTCAGTACTCTATATTTTTTTTCTGTAGATTCCACTACAAAGAATGCAAGTATTTAATTTTAAATCTTGTATTCTTTCTTTAGAAGGCATATTTTAGACAGGCAGTAATTATTTTTAGTCTTGCTGTCTGTAAGAAAAGTAATGATAAATTTGTGAGAATACCTTTTCTAAATCTAATTTTTAATATTTTTTTTAATTAGATCCAAGGTGACTTTAACTATATTTTTTAAACTTTTCTTGTACATTAAAAATGAGGGTACATAATGTCATACGATTTCATAATATTTGTGTATTCAGTAGTTAATTAATGTGATTTAATTGAAATGTTCTTTAGAAATGCCCACTACACCATGTGCTTTATATTATTAATCTGTGGGTAAGTAATAAACTACAGGTCAATGTGAAGGAGAGCAACAGTAGGTATCCCTCAGTGTAGCTTGTTTTCAAGCCACTTAAACCAGGTATCACACGGGTAGCACTATTACATTCCTGAGAATAATAGGCTGTATCATGACTAACCTTCTCACTACACAAAAAGGAATTGTGGAAAGGAAGTCTTGCACAAAGTATAGCCAGATTCCCCAAAAGAATAGCCTATACAGAGGAAGATTTAATTTTCCAGACCTGGTTAGTACATTTATTGCCCTCATGATGCTCTGTGCAATATACTTTCATGTATAAAGGATAATTCCTGCTTTATTTTCTCATGTTCTCACACACTCTGTGCCTTGTGCCTCAGTCAACACTGAGCATTCCTGTTCAAATTCTCAGGTTAGTTTTTCTTTCCTGGTTGTAGAGGTGAGGATTTTCCAACAGTGAAGCCAGGCACTGACCACTGGGAAGGGAATTAGCTCCTGAATGGGAGCATGTGCCTAAGCCACTCTTCCCCCACTAGCAAATTTTTGAAATGGCATTGGCAGGATTTCCATGGCGTCCACAGTAAGTTGTAGAAATGGCACCTGAGGAGATCAAAAAGAGAAAAAGCTGAGGGGATGCTCATTGCAGATAACAATTTGAGAATTTTATGATCATTTTATGTGTTTTTTTTTTACATGTGACACTATGTTGACTGTCTGCAGTTTAAACAATATTTCAGTTCATGTTGTATATGGATAAAGTTCTCTTCCACCCTCTACATGTTTTCTTGTTGTTTTTTAATCTTATTTTACTAATGAGAGCAGGATGTCCTTACAACACTGTTTTATAGCATACATATAAGCCAGCATCTTTCTGAAAGACCCAAGACTGAAAGACACTTCTCTAGCCATCATCAACCTGTCTAACACTTGGCTGTCTTAAATGTATGCTTGCCAGGTAAATTTAAATGCAAATACTTGTTAACCTTTCCTTGTCTATCCAGGTGTACAAGACTCAGGCATATAAAGAGACACATTGATAATATATAAATTTCAGTAATTTCAATATTAATTCTTGTTTCCTCTTTGTGTTAGCATAGTCCCTGCCTAACATTGACTTTAATCAGTCAATTTGCTTTATCAGTACAAGGTGACCATTCATGTGATATAATGCCATGTTTAGGTTCCTTAATCACACACACATAATTTTTCCAGCATTGATTTTTACTCCTGATTATCCATAGTAGGGTTTATACAGCACACATCTTCTACACCTTTCTGCCCACGAGATGACAACAAAGGTAATTCAACTTTATTGCTATAACACACTATTTACATTATTCAAAATAGGCAGCTAAATTTCAATGAGTCTTTTGGACTTGTGCTCCAAGTGCAGAGTTTGGCAGTCAGGCTTGCTAAATTGCAAATTGTCTCCCACAGAGTGTAACACCTCTGGGGAAACCTTTTAACTCTCCTGTCACGTCATTTCCCTCTGTAAACTTATTTACTATATCTGTCTCACAGAAGTGGCAGGAGAATTAATCCTTGTAAAACTGTAGTCAGTTATCACTAAAAGAGAAGGAAAGACTGGGATTTTCAGGGGCTTTGGTATGATTGCACTTTATTCTGGACAGACAGGACTATGGGTTACACAGCTTCCCAGTGTACAGCTGAGGGTAAAACCAAGGCACCTTAGGAGCACTCACAGCCACCAAAGCCCTTCACTAGTTCCCCAGCAGAAAAGAGAAGAGAAAATGTTGGCTTCACTTGATCTTCTGGAAAGCAGAAAAGTTTCATCTTCCACTTATTCTTGTCAGAGTTTCTAGCACCCAGCCATGATACCACACATGGTGAAATGAACGTGCACAAAACTCAAGTGGTCCCAAAATTAAATTTCTGAGAAAATTTATCCGAACATGCATATTTACACAGTTTGCATTTAATAAGACATCAAATGCTTCAGAAGCACCTGAAAAGCAATAATTTGGCAGCAATAAACTTCCCCACACATTAATTTATTTCCTGTGATGCAAAACAAAAAGTCAGGTCATGACTGCCATGCAAAAATGCCCAACTCTATTGACAGCCATACACAATTAAGAAAAATATATAGTGGAGTCCCTATCAGGTCCCCAGTCACTAAATCTATTTAATGTTTCTAAAGTGGTGCTATATGGATTTAATGATGCTATTAGTGATATCTGCAGAGAATGTACGAATATAAGCAATTACCATTTGGGATATTCTTTCTTGGTAGAAAAACCACCTAATTCCACTAATTGCCTCTACTTCTGTTTCTGTTAACTGCACACTGTATACATGTTAATAATGTTATTATCAGCAGCAATAAATTTTAATTAACATTAATGTGTAGAAATGTAATTCAAAACAAACATATTCAGAGACATTTATTTTATTAAATCAATTGCATAGTTATTTCAACAGTTAAAACATTATTCCTAGGTGTCAGTTAACAAAGACATCTGCAACTCCTCCTGAAAGAACATTAAAAAAGCCCCATACCTGAAACAGACATCTAGAAACCCTATTCTTAACTAATACTGAAAAGCAGACAGTCACATTAAACACTCCTGGGAATACGTAACAGGAATTATTGCTACTCAGACTTATAGCTCAGAAAATGCACTCTATATTCTGAGAAAGTAAGGAAAAGCAAGTATGAAGAACTGGAAAACCAAGTCACTGGTCCAGGGCTGTCCAACAGTTTTATAGCAGGGCAAGAAACTGAATCCAGATCTCATGAAAACTGGTTCAGGGCTTTAACTACAAGCCATTAGAGATACAACTGATCAGTCATTGAGGTTTTATAGACTTGAAATGTGCTGCAGTTTCACAGTGTAATTTCAGCCTCCCCCGCATAAAACTACAGAAATTGGAGGAGGTGCTTCATAGAATTGGGAGAATTAAAACTATCACAGAAACTTGCAGTTCCTTTTACTTGTTTAATCCATGTTTTTGTGACCAGTACTGGTACAAGAATATCAATGCACAATGAAGTAGTCCTTTTCCAATACAGCAAGTATAAATGTTTGACAGTATACATAAATTTTATTAACTGATTTGTAAGCCAATTAGAGGCCTTATTTGAAAGCTAGCAAAATGAATGTGAGTCATTTTTGAGTTCCAAGGAAATATTGGTAAGGTTCTGCATAGGTGCATAAGTTGGCTGATTTCCATGTTACCTTACATAATTTCAGAAATATTAATAATCTTCTTTTTAGAGCAATTAATAGTTTTCATTGCAGATTATGAGGGAAATAATCCATAAAAGTTTTAGGTACTTTGAAAAGCCCAGTGTGAATGTCTAAATTCAACCCTCTCCCCATTCCAATAACTAGTGATATTACACATATTCCAGACTGTGCATATTGATCAATTTCAAAATATAATCAAACTAGATCCACACATCAATTTAAAAAAAGAACTAAAAGATTTAGGTGTGACTAATTCCTTACTGTCTACCACAGGTTTGCTTTTTATTGGCACCTTAGTACTCCTGATCAATGTAATTTTATTCCTGGCAGGCACACAGCAAACATGATTAGCAATCCTATACATTTCCCTGCTCCTGTTATGTATGTGCAGATATAAATGCACAATGTGGACCCACTGTTAGAACTAGGAACCTTCAGTCACACAGACAAAAAGTTGTCATAAATGGACATGTGCAGAAAATATGGCTCTCCTCAAGGTACCAGAGATGACAGGAAATGGCACGTTGTTATTAGGTACATTTAACAGCCAAGACACACACCTTTCAGTCATTGCTACTGTTGCAGTCATTCTAAGTAGGGAACAGTAGCTCTCACACAACATCAAGGAAATTGTCAGTAGTCCCTGGAGACAACTAATGGACACTGGTGGAGAAGGAGGGAAAAAGACACACTATCCTGAGTTAGCAACAGTGGCAGCTAACACTCCTTCAGTCTTCCAGAACTACTATGGAACTCATAGCATAAATAAAAAGCAGCAAGATGGCATTTTTTACAGCTGCTTCTCACAGTATCATGACATTTTAAGTGCATGTTAAAATCCATGAAGCACAGTAAAACAATTATGCCATTTATGTAACATGCGTTATGTACCTAATATGAGCAGGGTGAGTCAGTCCATTAGCGGTCTGAATCTGCTATACAGACAGCAGACCAGAATGCTTTGAAAAAACACTATTTCTAAGTTTATTATTCAATTAAAATGATACTATCCCTAAGAAAATAAAAGTTTTTGGGGGGCACAAAAGTTTGTTTAGTGTAAATTCAGAGTATGCAATTTAATTCCAAACAAATTTCTTCTGCTTTTAAATTATGTTATTTTGTATGCTAAAAAAACAAATTCTTACACTTGTCATCACTCTTTAAATTTCAGTAAATGGTACTTGGCTATACATCTGCCATAGTATCTTTCACATGTAAACAGTTTTGCTTTCAGGCTGTTCAATTAAAACCAGAAATATATTTGTCAACACCTTAATCCTATGTTAATATGGATTCTATAGAACAGATTTTAGTTAATTCTATACCTCTGGTTCCAGTCTTTCCTACAGTATAGGTGCTTTACACTAATTGACTGATGTTTCAGAATAACTGAATCCTGCTGAATACTGAAAACATCCCTTGCCTAATTGTTCAGAAGTAAATCAGTACAAAGTAGCTTTTTATTTTCTTTTTTTAATAAACCTTCTGAGGTTTTTTTTTTCAACTTTAAGGTAGCTCTCAGATGGATCAATCCTTCCAATTCCTTATAGCAAGGATCACCCTCCAAAAGCACCAATGCATACTGAAGCACAAAACCTGGGTTTTTTTGTTTGTTTGTTTGGGTTTTTTTTGTTTTTGTTTTTGGTTTGTTTTTTTTTTTTTTTTTTTTTTTTTTTTTTTTATTTCA
>NDXB01019461.1:2908-36353 GCA_002631895.1 Agapornis roseicollis
GTCCCCCCTGTCCCTGGGGCCACCCGCAGCACTGAGCTGAGAGCCCCCCACTGTGCTGCCAGGGGCCCCTGCTCTGCTCCCTGCAATAAAGCCAGCACAGGGCTGAGGGCTGCTGGACAAGGAGAGCCCAGCTGCCCCCAACCTAATACTGGACACACAGGTCCCCTGGGCCTGGGAAAGGATCCCTGGGCAAGCATCCTGGGTACGTCCCAGGATCCGCTGCTTGCACCCCAACAGGGGGTTGTGGGGGAACAGCCTCAGCCCAGCCCAGCCCTTGCCGCACCGTGCTCTGCTCTCCCCATGCTTCCTCTGCCACAGCCCCCCGTTGCTCACCAGGGCCCTTCCCGGGAGGAGGCGAGCAGCTGGGGGCTCCACAGACATGCTGTGACCATCCTGCTCGAACTAGTCTTTGACAAAATAATATAATAAAAGGATTTGTACATTGCTTCTTTTCAGTCATTGCTCCCCTGAGGTCCTGCAGCACCTCCCTCGCCCCTTCATTCCCCTGCAGGATGATACCTGTCAGCTCATCACATTAAGAGAGGCCACAGGGCCCCAGCAAGGCCATAGATGAAGGGAGAAGCCAGATACAGCCCCCAGAGCCCTGTGCAGTCCAACTGCCTCTACACACCTCATCCACCCTGCAGGCACCCCTCTGGGCTTGGGGACAAGACAAAAGGATGGGTGCTGGTGGGGCACCCCCCCACAGACATGGCGGGGGGCTTGTGCCCCTTCTCCCTGATTCTGAGACTCTCCTCACAGAATGACTGCGGATACCCCTGGGGTACATGGGCTGGCTTTGGTGGGTCACAGCCTTCTGCCCTGCCACGAGCAGGGCACGAGGCTACAGGCAGACCCTGGGCAATAGGGCACACTGTGCCCCCCCAGGACCCCTGGCAGTACCAGGAGGCCTCCATCCGGAGCCAGCCTCAGCTTTGACTGATTTGCCATCATTTACCAGCAAAGAGCTCAGCTGTTACGCAGGCGGCATCACCAGAGCAGTCACCTGGAAAAGCTTCTGTCAGAAAAAAATACGAGGGTAGGAAATTATCAGATAGAGATCTCGCAGGCAAGGTCTCCATCACAGGCAGGCGGCACCCACTCCTCTGCGGTGACTGCCTGTGACCAGCGCGCCAGCACAGGGGGAAGAAAAGCCCCACAGGACAGCCGCTCCCTGTCCTGGGGAGCAGGGACAGGGGACACACCAACTGTCACCCCTGGCAGGGGTGCAGGGAAGGGCTCTGCCCACAGCTGGTGGCCATGGCGTGGGACAGGCAGCAGCTTCTGCAGGGGGCCCAGCCCCGCTCCATCCCATGCTGCCAGAGGGGCACAGGGATGCGGAACTGGACCAGTCCCTGCGGCTGGTCCCATCTGCCCGTGCCGCGGGTGTCGCTTGTCCCCAGCGTGGCGGCGCAGCGCCCTCTGGTGGGGCCACAGCGCAGGACGGGAGGCAGCAAAAGGGGACAAGGACAAAGGGGACAGCCCCGCCACAGAGACCCCTCAGGAGCGCCCTGCCATGGCCAAGGGAAGGAGGCAAGGAAAGGGAGAGCAGCTCAGCACCCGCTTCCGCCCGCAGCGCAGCCACGGGCACCTTCGGTATGGAAGAGGATTTATCAAAATTAGAAAAAACCACATACATTAAAAAAAAAAAAACAAAACACAAAAGAAAGAAACAAAAAAGGCCCGGATGGGGAAACATCCCCCACTTCACATCCCCCCACCCTCCCCTTGCTGCCCCGGTGCAGGGAAGCAACATTGGATACCTGGGAGGTGAAGGGACAGGCTGTGCTCCCCAGACTGCGCCTGCCAGCCAGCTGTTGGGGCCAAGGGGACATCACGCAGCTGAGCACTGCTGGGGAACCTGGCCTGTGCAGGTCTCCTCTCATGGGAGGCTCCTCAGCAGTCACCTTCAGTGACACCGTTTCTTTGGCACCTGCCTTCGAAGCAAACCCCCACCCCCCATGTCCCAGAGAGGAGGCAGCAGCTCCCGGAGGACAAGGGAGCCCCTGCCCATACCCCCACAGTTCATGAGCTGCTTTTTCACCAGTGCTCCTGAGAACAGAATGCGCAGAGCTGAGCCTGAGGTTGCAGCACTGCCAAGCAGGCAGAAGAGGGGAGCCATTTCCTTACCATGACCTATGCTAACTAAGCACCCTCCCATCAAGAGAGCAGGCAAGTGCTGCCTCCCCCAGTGCGGATTCATTAGGAATCATTGGGGAGCCCAAAGAGCTTGACAGTTCCTGCCTCCCTGCTGCTGTCGTATTTGCCATCTTTGTCGTCACAGGCGAAGGCCAACAGCGGCCTCTTCGGGTGCCAGGCCACGGTGAAGGTGGGGGACTCACACTGCACTTCCCAGAGCTTCTCTCCTGCATGGAAAAAGGCCTGTGTCAGCCTGGAGAGCCCGAGCCCTCCGCTGCCCCACAGCACAGACCAGAGCCAGGCACCCGCTGCTTCCCTGCTGCGCAGAGCAGAGGAGGAACAAATGCTGCTTCAGTGCCTTTTAATCACCTGGTAACAAGGCAGAGACATGACACGCATGTCTGACACCTAACGAGGTAGAGGCTCCCCCTCACGGCGCTCTGCTCTGCACAGCCACGCTCTCAGACTGATTCTCCCAGTGCCCTCCCAGCTCCACCAGCACTTCTCCCTCCTTGCTGCTTCCCAACAAGAAACCATTACCTGTCTCCACCTCTGCAATGTCGATGAAGTGATCTTCTGATGCCGACGCCAGCATCTTCCCATCATGGCTAAAGCTCAGCGTTCGCACGGGCCAGTCAAGCCTGCAGCCACAGAGCGAAGCAGACAGCAAAGCAGTGGCATCATCTCCTGCATGGGCACCAGGGAGGGGAGGCAAACAGCTCTGGGACAGCACTACCTACCGTGAGAAGCACCTCACACACACCAGCTCATCCACATCCCAGAGGCTGACCAATGCGTCAGCACTGCCCGTGGCAAAGTACTTCCCCATGGGATCAAACTTGATACAGATGCAGTTTGAAGGATGGGCATTGATGGACTGAATGGGTTTCAGCTCTGGGTAGCTGTGGAGACAGAGAGGGCAGGAAGCAGTGAGAGAAGTGGAGGGCTCAAATACAAGCAGGGCAGGCATGAGGCACACCGGGACAGACTGTGAGCAAACCACCAGTGCAGGGCCATGCTCTTGGAAACGCTGAGAGAATGAGGCAAAGCATCAGGGTTACTCTCAGGGAGCCCAGCCGAGAACTGGAGCAACCTCAGCTCCAGGCAAGTTCATTCCCACCCCAGAGGGCTGAGAATCACTGGAGTGTGGGGCTCAGGTTCCCCAAAAAGCAGCAAAGGGGCTTGCAGACTGGTATGTGCCACAGCCATCCTAGCTAGCTGCAGCACCTACCTGAGAATGTTGATGCAACCGTTCCCATTCGTGAGGAAGAACATGTTGTTATCATTGTTCCAAGAGATCTCATTGACCTCAAACTTGAACTGTTCCTCAGCTTTAGACCGATGTGTCTTGGCATCAATGAAGGTGACCACGTCATCCTTGTTCCCTACTGCAATGGTCTGTCCATCAGGGCTCCAACAGATGTTGATGTTCTCCCCTGGAGGGACAGAAAGGCAGCAGGTCCCATTGCTACCCAATAATTCACAGCAGCCATGCATTAAGCAGACAGGCAGCTTTTATTCCTGATCCAAGGCCACAATCTGCTCCACTAACTTCAAACCACTCCCAAACAGGAAGGAGTGCCAGACCTGCAGGGAACACATATACAGCAGCTCTCCAGCAAACAGTTATTGAAAACTAAACTTAACAGGACTGCAACTTCAAGCTGATGTGACTACATCACAACCTTTCCCACTTCATATAAAATGGTACCACAGCAACCTCCAAACAAGGTCAACTCAAAGGTTCTCTGAATCCAGTGATCTTTGAGATCCAGAAAACACATAAGCCAACAATAAGTACCTAGATATTTGTTGTTAACAAGGGTAAGAACAAGGCAGGTTGCAGTTATGCCACCTTATAATGCCATTTCCAGCCCCAAAACCCCAAAACTGAAGTTTTCCAAGGGCAAAGACAGTATCTGGGTTAACCAGCACATGAACTGAAATAACTGGGGTTTTCTGAACACATAAAAGCTTTTACTTCCACCATAGCTCTCTGCAACTTTGCCTTTTCCCAGTCTCCGGCCTGGCAGCCCACACACTCCAGAGTCTACTCCAGAGACAAGTATACAAGACATTACAATAGCCAGCAATGAAATTCAGCAGTCTCCCCAGTGCAGACATCAGAGTACATCAGCCCTTACGTTCGATGCTGCTCCTTCCAGATGAGTGCAATACAGAAATAACAGCACTCAGCAAAGACAGCCCAACCACCAATGCCCACAAGAAGGGTCCAAAGCACTGCGTCACTGCTGAGGGGTCCACCACACATGAGGTCCTGCTGGGAAGGTAGAGCCTTACCTTTGGTATTGACAGTGGCGATGCACTTGGTGGTGCGGACGTCCCAGATGCGGATGGTTTTATCCCCGGATGCTGTGACAAAGAGGTCAGGGTTGCTGGGGTGCCAGCAGAGCTGGTCCACGCTGTCCCCATGGCCCCGGTAGTTGTTCTCCTTCACCTGGAGAGAGAGGACAGCCAAAGACAGGATGAGCCTGGTTCTGCCCCTGTCCTATCCCAGGATGCTGCACCCTGGTACCGGATGGGGCAGGAGCCCAGCCCAGAGCCCCACCACCGTGTCAGGCACGCCCTGCGTGCAAGGCCGGCCGGCACGGAGCAGCCCTCCCTAGCCCGACACCAGCTCCAGCCCTGGCACCAGCCTGCGACGGCCTTGGGGACGCTCCCCTCCCGGTACAGACCCGAGCACCTGCTTTCGACGCCTGGTACCGACCACCGGGGCCAACCCACCACGCCAAAGCGGCGGGTGTCCGAGCGGCCGGGACTGGAGGGGAAAGGCATTCCGTGCTACCGGCCTGAACCACCATTCCCGGCACAACGGCTCCCGGGATGGCTCGGCACCCATCCAAGCGCCTGCTCCAGGTGCCCGCCCGGAGCCGGGGAGCTCACCAGCCGGTCCTTCTCGAGCAGGAAGACGCTGGCGGTCTTGTCGAAGGAGCCGGATGCGAGGCGGCGGCCGCAGCAGCTCCAGGCCACCGAATGCACCTTGGCTCCGTGCGCCGGGAACTCGCGGCTCCGCGTGTTGGCGCGGAACAGCTCCTGCATGGCCTGGACGTAAGGCGACAGCGCCATGGCGCCGCCGCCCCGCCCCGCGACCGCCGCGACTGACGCAGCTTCCGCCGCCGCCGCCCTCTGCCCGGCCGGAACGCTGCCGCCGCCCGCCGCGAAGATGGCCGACAGCGTCGTCTTCATAAGCGACCAGGACTCGGAGGGAAGCCGCTCGCCACCGGTCCGGAGCCGCGCCCGCCGCCCATCGCGGCCCTCGCTGCCGTCCCCCGCGGTGAGTCCGCGGCTGCAGGGGCGGTGCCTCCCGCTGCTTTCCCTCACAAAGATGGCGGCGCTTCCGCCGCGGACTGAGGCGCAGGCCGGGTACGGGAGCCGCGCGGGGACATGAAGCCCAACGCGCCGCAAGCCCGGCCGGGTCCCCTCAGCGCCGTCCGTCACGGGACATCCAGGCCGCATCCCTCGGGCACCCTCAACCTCCCCAGCAGAGATCGGGTCCCCTCGGTCTCCCCCCGCCAGCCCAGGCCTGGTCCCCAAGTGTGTCCCCGCAGGGTCGCAGCCCCCTTGGCCATGTGGGCCGAGGAGGATCCCGGTCCCCAGCCTCGGTCCCCTCAGGTGCGCCTCAAGGACGGGTCCATCCCCCAGCCCCTTCACCCGCCCCACAGGCTGCCCCATCCCCTCAGCCGGGCAGTGGGGTCTTTGCCTTCCTGGGCTGCTGCCACTGAGACCCTCTCCCCCCTTGGGTAGGGTGACAGTGCCACAGCACAGAGGTCCTTGGCAGCGGCGGACCAAGGCACAATGCCACTGCTGTCTCCTCTGTCCCCACAGGAGATCATCGATCTGACCTGTGAGGACAGGAGCACAGACCCAGCGCCGTGGACGAGCCTCACCATCATCGACCTGACAGAGGACACGTGCAGCCCTCCCCCCGACACCAGCCAGGCTGACCGGGACCCTGGTCAGGCACCTGCTTCCCCGGCAGCACACACGTTCCACCCCTGGCTCTTCTCCACCCTGAAGCAAGAAACAGAGGCAGGGTCGAGCCCTGCAGCGCCCTGTCCCAGCGCTCCCATGGAGCCCAGTGCCACCACAGACACAGCAGAAAGCACAAACTGCATCTCTCCCACCCCCAGCTGCTGCAGCTCCTCCAACAGCCTGGAGCAGAACTGCAGCACTACCACTTTTAACAGTGACTTGGGCTCCCTGGCCAGCATGCCGTTGGGCTCAGACCTGCTGTCCTTGTCCCCTTCCAGCCTGGACAGCAGCAGTAGCTGGAGAGCCAGTGGCCCAGAGGAAGAGACTCCCCATCTATGCCAGCAAAGGGAGAGCCCCCCAAGGCTGAGCCCTGTTCCAGCCATCCCCACAACCCCAGGGAAGGCCCAAGGGCCTTTGCTGGAAGCAAGTGATTTACAGCCACACAAAGCAATGCCACAACTTACCCCAGCCAGGACCAAGGCTGAAAACAAGGCCTGGCTCAACAAACTGCATTATTTCAGGAGGAGTGGTCTCCAGCACCTCTTCCTCCAAGGCATAACACCCAACAGGGAAACACAGCAGGTAAATGATGTTCAGAGCAGCTGCTACCAAGCCCAGTTGGAGCCTGCTTAGAGAAGCCCTGGTGATAGAGGATGGAGTAGAGGCAGCCCCAGCTCTGCTTCTCCTCTTGGGAGAAGCTTTGCCAGGCACCTGGGATCTCTGGTTGTTGCAGTTCCCTTCGTGGCTGGCCCCAGGTCACAACTGGGTTCCCCTGTGTCAGGGGGAGCTGGCTTTCACCCATTGCCTTGCTTTGTACACAGCAGAAACCTCAGCTCATGCCCAGTGGGAAGCTGAGCATGGTCCACAGCACCATGGAGGAGAACTTCGTGGAGGCCACCTTGCATTACCTGAATGAGTTCATCTCCTACCAGCACTGTCCCCCAAAAGAAATCATCTCCTACTTGATCAGACAGATCCTGTTGAACAACTCCAGAGGAGAGATCCTGAAGGACACCTACATGCTGCTTATGAAGATCCAAATGTACGTGTACCCTTTGCCACAGTGCCCTTGGCCTGGCTATGTTATTCTCTGTGGTCCTCACACAGAGAACAGGGAGTGATTTCTCTGTAACCCAGGATGATCCTGTTAGAAGCACAGGCACATCCCAGGCTGTCTGAGGGTGGGTCAGGGACAGCCTGTGACACCAGAGGACAGGAGTGTGTTTGCCTTGTTCCTGAAGCACAGATCTCATTCTTCACTGCTGCGACACGGCAGAAACGCCTTCCCTGAGCTGCAGCAGGGGCTGTGGCTGGAGCAGTTCCCTCTGCTGTCCTCAGGGATCCCACATAGAAGCACAATGTTTTGTGAGGCCACAGGGCCACAAGTCCTGGGACTCCCCATGGAGTGCAGCCCCAATCAGGTGCTTCCAGAAAGTGAATGTGGTCTGGGGAAGAGGAAGGGAGAGGGCAAAGCTGGAGAGAAGGCAGGGCAGGCCCCTGAGGAAGCAGGGCTGGGAAGGGTCAGGAGCTGCTGTTGG
Source organism: Agapornis roseicollis (assembly GCA_002631895.1). Classification (NCBI taxonomy): domain Eukaryota; kingdom Metazoa; phylum Chordata; class Aves; order Psittaciformes; family Psittacidae; genus Agapornis; species Agapornis roseicollis. The sequence goes on from NDXB01019461.1 coordinate 10,579, forward strand.
GCAGGAGGTTGGGCAGTTCAGCCCAAATGGACACTGCTGTCCTTGCAGGCTCCATCCAGCCAACGCCACCACAGTGGGATGGGACTGGACGCTGCTGAAGTACATCATGGAGGTACTTGGCACCATATGTCACATTGAGCAGGGATCATCCACTGTAGAGTGCCTGAGGGTAAGTATTGCCCCAGGGCTTCACACAGCAATGCTCTGCTCCAGAATGGTTTGCAGCTGCTGAGGGCAGCAACTGCTGGTTGGGTATCCCACATTTATCATATTTAGTGCTCCCCAACCTGCTGCACAGCTCTCATCTGCAGAAAGCACAGCAACAGATAAAGCCTCTGGGTCACACCTGTAGAACAGGTCCAGCAAGGCCCCTAGGGCATTTCCTGAGGCAGGCAGCCCCACCTGGAGCTATTCCTCATCCACCTGCATCAGCCCATTCCCAAGACAGACAAATTCCCTGGTGCTTCTTACTCTGCAGCTCCACCAGGCTCATACTTTCTCCATCTGCCCTCAGGAGAAGCCCCATGGCCAGCTCCTCTTCCTGCAGTACGTGGTGCAGACCCTGGAGGACGACTTCCAGCAGAACCTGAGGTTGCGCCAGCTGCATAAGTCGATTGCCAAGAAAGTGCTTTCATGTGACTTGTGCTTCAACAACGTCAAGTAAGGGACACCTCCTCCTCCCCATGCTCTAACCAGATGCTAAAAGGCAGAGCTCAGGGAAAACCTGTTGAGACTCCAGATCAGACTTCCCAGGAAGCAGAGGGAGACAGGAAGTGTAGGGCCCAAACATAAAGAATAGGAGCAGGCTTACAAAAGCAAACCACCAGGGACGCTGGGAGAAATTTCCAGCTGCAATCTCACAGGCTTTTCCCAGGAATGGGCTCAGATTTGCATTGCTGAGGACAGAACTGAGATGGAGGCAGTCTTTTTGACAAGTACATAAATCCACTGCTCAACAGAGCTACTCCCTAACCTGTCCAAGCATATTCTTCATCCATGGGGTCTTTCCTCAAGTTCCAAATGGATCTAGAGGTCAGAAAACCAAACTGGGCCCATCTCCACTCAAGTTCCTGTTTCTGTTCCAGGGAAGTGGTTGAATGGTTGGTCGCAACAGTCACAGGAGTCTGTTTGTCACAGCCCCTGGAACAGCCACAAGAAACTACATCTTCAGCAGAAGCAAGGGCTGAACACAGCTCATCTACACCACAGTTGGCCAGCACTGACCAGGCAGAGGTGGCTCCACCAGCTTTCTTCATGCAGAAGTAAGCCCCAAAGTCCTGACTCCCTGCTGGCATTACTATAGGGCCCAAGGCAGAGAGAAACCAGAGTCTCTCTCTGTCAGGGCAGGGAAGCCAAGCTGTACCTGGGACCAGTTTTGGTGGTTCTCCTTTGGGCAGACATAGACTGGGCAAGCAGTAACTTCCTCACGTGGTCAGTAACTGGCTCAATAAGCATCCTCCTCCTGCATGTAGCATAAGGCTGGAGCTAGATGCCGTCCCCACTGCTTTCCTTTGCAAGCCAAGGGGTAGCATCTCCTGTTAACTGTTTCTTTGACCCAGGGTGACACTCCTACTCCAGCGGATGTTGTCCATCGCAGTGGAAGTGGACAAATCTCCCAACTGCAGCTCCTGTAAGATTGCAGATGTGATATTCCCATTTATGCTGAATATTCCCCTGAGGAGCCAAAGGTGAGACAAATGTTCACACAGGCAGATGCTGCCTTGCACAATAGGCTTATTCCTAATTTACATCCAAGTCTGGATGCATAAAGTACCACAGTGTAAAGACACAGGCTGATTTATGACCGAACCAGCTAAAGCATGTATCTCCCATGGAGATACACTGCCACCAGCTGTACACATCTACCCAGCTGCTGTGTTGCTGAGGACAGATGATTCTCAGTTGCTGAAGTTGCAGGACCTTAAAACTGTAAAGAGGGTCTGAAAAGCAGCATTTTGCATCAGCACAGCAAAGTACTGGCAGACACATTGCTGATTCCCAGAGGCAGCTGGGCAGCTCATAAGAGTTCCTACAGCTTTGTGTTGGCATCCTTTTGATTGCTCCTCTAAGAAATGCAGTATCTAAAGCCAAAGCACAAGGGCTTGACAGGCTCTGTGCAAACATGAGACCACTAAACCCACAGACATTTCAAACCCATGTCTGCAACCCCCAGCAAGCAGAACCCTCTCAAGAGTGCACAATGGGTCTAATCAAGCCAAACTGACTAACCAAACTATCATTCCACCCAGGTCAGATGTCCTAGATCTGGCTGGCCACATCTCTGCTTGGCTGTGCTCCCTGCAAGTCAGCAGGAATGGGCAACTGCTGCATGGGCTGCTGGGCAGGGTGAAGTGAAGCGGCTAAGCTGCTTGATAGACCATGCCAACCTGCAGTGGCCACAGGTCAGACCTAACAATGTAAACATAAGGCATAGCAAAGGTCTATCACATCGGGTGGTTTTCCTTCCGCTGCAGTGCTGCGCAGCTCCTGCAGTCATCCCATACCTCTGCACTGGATCAGCATCAGTGTAACACCATGCTGGAGCAGTTGTCCCTGGTCAGGCTGTGCTGTCTCGCCTAAAGCAAATCCCTTTTGTCTTCCAGGGAAGCTTTCCTAAATACCATGGGGAGCCAACTCCTGCGTTGCAAACTGCTAGAGCTGTTGTTTCAACATAGCTGTGATGTGCCTACAACCTTGCCTTTGTCTCTGGCCAAGATCCTTTATTTCCTTAGCCACTCCTCTGTGCTGCTGCAATACCAGGTATTTAGTTTGACCTCTCCTTTCCCTTTTGTCCTAAGAAACCCTCTTCTAATAACCAAATACTGTCACCTGTCATAGGATGAAACAGCAACATGGCAAAAATGGGATGAGATGCTGGAGCACTTGAGTTTGCTGCTGATGAGTTACCAAAATGTAGTACTGGGTAAGCAGCCTGTTTTAGCATTAACAAACATGATCTTATCAAGAGGCTACAGTAGAACAACCAAAGTATTCTTTTTCTCCTCATTTCTTACCATTCTTGAACTCATGGTTACTGAGTAGAAAGATAATGTGCTTCCATTCCCCAGGACCCTAAACAGGTCAGGCAACCCATTGTGTTACCTCTCCCTAGCAGCATTTCCTCTTGCAGAGCACTTGCGGAGCTCACTCACTGAGCGGATGGATTTGATCATTCAGAAGGCCAAGCCCAAGCTCCAGGACAGCGACGATATCAGCCACCTGGACATCCATCTGAAGATAGAGGACTTCATCAGCCGAATGCAGCAGGTCCTAGGGGAGCCTTTTCCTCTGCAGATCATGGAGAAACTGAACATGCTTCGAGAGTTGTTCCTCATTATCACTGCTACCTGATGGAGACATTCACTGCAGCAGGGGGGCACAAAGAACTTCATGTTTCCTCTATAACACACCATCAAAACCCCCATCTCCTGCTGCAGTGGTAAGTGTTGTACATCATCAGTTTGGTTATACATTTCTTTGGGAAAAGACAAATGCCTGGTTTCCATGGTCTCCGTTTCCTTGCACATTTGCCTCATTCCACAGTTTTACCAAGCACTCTGTACACTTTAAAAAATAAATTATTTTTATGAGCTGAGACTTTTCTCTTGATGCCAGCCCTGCTCAAAGGAAGCACAGGCTTCTGTCAGCTGTACCACGGGACAGCATTACACTAATGCAGGCACAACTGAAAACAGTTTACACAGCAAGCAAAAAGCCAAAATACCATTCAATATTTAGGAAAATATGATACTTTAGAAAATAGCAAGCAGGGGGTGTAGTGAGGGCATTCCCAGGGCAGGGATCCCCACGCCATGCTGGTCAGACATCAGTAGAGGAATAATTCTGCTCCAAATCGACCTACGTGCCTTTGCCCAAGGGGATCAACATGTCAACGGAGAGAACTGGACAGCAGCATCAGCAGAAAAAGACTTGGACTCTTTCAGAACACCAAAGTGCAGTGCAGGCAAGCATGAATTCAAATCCATTGCCATTCAAATCACAGCTGAAGTCAGAGAGCAATTAGGCATTTCTATAGGCATTCAAAGGCCATTCGAAGGCAACCAGAGGCTGGGAGTGGAACTCTGGTAGAGCTGCTGGACCTCCATTCACAAGGATTTTATTTTTCTTGCAACAAACAAACAAAAATATATATAAATCACACATTAGAGACATGAATACAGGCAACAAATAAATTAATGTCAAATGAGACTGATTGCCAAGGTGCAAATGAGCGGTGACGGTGACAACTGCTTGGTTGGGTGGGAGACTTGGAACACAACACATCATCAGTAGTGCTGCTGAAGCTTGAGAGGAGCCAGAACCACAAAATGTGCTTCTTCAGAGCAGACAGCAGCCAAGCAAGCCCTCCCTGCCTCACCCTCCAGCAGGAACGCTTGGTTTAAGGAGACAGAATCCACAGGACTCAACAGTTACCAGCTGTTAAGTAACCTCTAAAATGTCCAGAATCTTCCAGTACCAGATGAAAGGCTGTTGCTGCCACTTCACCACCAATGAAAGCCTGCTGCTGGCTGAGGCAGCTTGCAACATAATTGTGAGATCAAGAGGACAGGTGAAGATTAGACCAACACTACCTCTAATGCTTAAGGAATTAGACAGTAGCCAGGAATTCCTGCCTCTTCTCAGGAAAGCAAGCACTGGCTGTGCCCAGTAATTGGTGCTGACTAGACCAAGATTGACATATAGCAGTACCACAGCAGGAAGGAATGTTTAGCCTTGATCTGCTCTCCCAGCCCTGCAAAATGCATTTAATGCTGATGAAGCAGAAAACCTAATTGAGAAGTATCCCAGACCTACACGATTCAGGTAAGGTGCTGGGGGAGTAAAAAAACACAGCAAACAAATCAAGCAGCAGCCAGACTGCCAGACCACCTGCAGGCCTGTTGTCTGGGGCAGGACAGTGTTGGTTCCCAGAAAGAAGAGAGGAAGATTACTCAGTTCAAGCCAAACCAGCTCTGGTCACTTCCACCTTTTTGGAAGAACATGGAAGAGAACCAATTCTTCCTCATTATTGCCAAGCCCCCTTAGATTCTGCTCTGTGCCTTTCTAGTAATTGCATCTTAGAATGGTCACTGTTCCTCTTTTCCTTAAAAAAAAATACAATGCAAGGACAAGGAATTACAAGGTGTCAAACTGTAAGGTCCCACTGGATGGTAAAGGGAGCACCACATCTAAAACTGACCCTCCACATTCCCAGAGCAACTTCCTCCTGGCAGTTCATGGTCCAGTTTTTAGTCTTTGATTGCTTCCATCATTTTCTGCTGGTGTTCTGCACATGCCACACAGACCCACAGTCCTCCCGAGGGTACTTCAGCACTGAGCAGGACAAGACACTCAGAGTACACGCAGCCAAGCCAGCCTGCTTGCACACCACATGCAGGACTGTCCCACAACATGATTCCAGGTTCTAATGCAGTGTAGTGTACCAGGAAGCACAGCTACTGCAGCCTAGCAGACCAAACTGGTGCAGCACAGCAGACAGGATGGTTTACATTGGTTTTGTACTAGTGCAGGGGTTTTTCCAAGACTGGCTTTAGGAGGACATTCACAACTGTGCCCTCTTCTGAGATGAGCTGGAAGGGAGATTTTCCTATTTTGCTGCAGCACAATGGGACAAGGAAGCAGAGCCTAAGACACCCTGTAGGATGCTAAAGACACCAGAAGCATTCTTCCTAGAACCCAGTGGGAGCCAGCACATTCAGATCCCGAGGTTTGATATTATGGGACCGTGGAGATTGTTTCCTCCCTTCTGTGACTGAAGTGTCCATTTTGGGTGGCTTGAAGGTGCCTGGATCCTCTGACATCCTAGTAGCCTGAGCACGCATCAGCTCCATTGGGGATGGCTTGTGGGCACCCTTATAGGACTGGATGGTAAATCCTCCTGATAAAGAAAATAAATCACAGCACATAAGAGCTAGGAAAACCATCCAAGTCCTTTTTTCCACTGCTGCCAGGAGCAAACAGTGTCACTGACATTCAACACTGCAGAAAGCCTATGCAAGACCCAGCAGCTTCAGGTCATCTAAAGCTTATCCTACATCAGTGGCTGACACTTCCAGTTCTGGTTCCACCAGATAGAGTAAAAAGCTGCCACCTTCACACCCTGCCCTTCCACTGCAGCTCAGTGTAAGTTATTTCTGCTTTCAGGTAAAACCTATACCAAGGATCTGACTGCCTTATATGTAGGCACAGAAATTACATGAACAGCACATTCACGAAGTGGTCCTAGAAAGTAGCAAGACAAGCAGGATAAGGCTGCAGAAACAGATAGCAACAGATAGCTCTTGCAACACAGGAGATTTTAGAGGACATACCTGGATCATTGGTGGATTTCTGGATGGTTTTGGGTCCAAAAAAGCTCCATCTTTCAGATGGCAATTTGTCCCCACCAGTTTCCATGGTAAAGTCTAGACCAGTTAGAGAAGTAGAGGATCCCTGACTAAACCAACTCCTAGGGAAAAATCACTGAGATGTATAAAACAAGAATACTTCAAGTGGCCCCACTGTAACAGGAACTTTACAGGCAGTTATCTTAATAGCTTTATTACCACCCCAGGACAAAGACACACATGTGCAAATTCAGCAAGCTTTCAGCTGTAGACAACACAAATCCCCAGCAGGCTCTGAAGTTCACCCTTTAGTCCCTCACTGAACAAGGTTATTTGTAGCAGCTCCCACATCAGCAGCCTGCAGGAAACCAAAGGAGGCAGTGGTCTGCCAGGAAGAGAGTACCTGTTTTTATGCCTGGGAGAAGACTGGGGAGTGCTGCTTGGAGTGGACTGAGCAGAAGAACTCTGCTTGTCATCTTTTGTCATCTCTCCATTCTGCATTTTTAGCTTCTGTCCAGAGAAATGCAGAAGGAACAGAGCTTAACTACACATAAGGGATAACCAATTCTATTGTCAAACTGAGCAGCTGTTCCTATCACATGTGATTAAGGATTTGTCACTTCACCCAAAGCCACACCCAGTACTTGCAAACACCCCTTAAGCTTCTTTCCACACAAGAGCCAAGCATTTTGGAAGTCCTCTATGCTCAGAACACAATCTCCAGGCTAGAGGAAGTAAAACAACACCTACAGCTCACTCCAGTTCAGAGGCAACAGCAGTAACATGCTGCTTCAATACCAGTACTAACAGAGAAGCTACAGACGTACCAGACCTAGCTTCATCCCCTCAGCTCAGCTCCTTGGTAGCAAGTCAAAATACCATAGCAACCATCTGTCTCCTGGATTTTTCAGAGCAACAAAGCTTGCAGTCCCCCAAGTTCTCTAATGCAGGTGAGACCAGACCTTGTAGGTCTCATAGAAGGTGTAGGAGCACTAAACCCTAAGATGTAAACCCCATACAAGAGGATGGAAACACTGTTCTAGAACATTGCAATTAACTGCATTTGAAGAGCACAGTCAAAATAAACAGGAACTGGGTGTACACAAATCAGGTTACTGCAAATCCTACAGTACAAACTGAACTTCGAAGAAGTCACTTGAAGGGCAGTTACAGTTCACCAACCACATGGTCCCCTTCTCAGGATGTTTCCCGTGCCTATCCAAGCCACACTACTGCAGTTCAAAACTGTTACTGAAACTTTGACCTTGTGGGAGTACACTAGAACAGTTCACTATTAAACTCCAACTGCAAGATTATTGTGGGTCACTGAACTCATCAGAAACATGCTCATTCAAGCCCTTTGTCTTTATTTGCAGTCAGAGACAAGCCCCATTTCCTTTGCTGACTTCCACCTTGGAAACACAGGGTTTACAAGTTCTCTTGGGACAAACAGCTCAACAGTCAACTAAAGGGCACTAAAGGCACAGCAAGAAACTAGATTCTGTGTAAGGATGTCCCCACTTGAAAGATGACTGTGATAGTCTGATATATTTGTGGAATACAACTATCTCAAAGTTTCAAAGCTATAAAGGCTTATGCTGACTTTAACTGACCTACACAATCAGCTAAAAGCCTTCAGAGGAAGCAGTTTAAGGAGAGCAACATACTCCAACAGTTCCACCACCAAGCATGTGTTAAGGTAGTACACAACTCACACAGAAAAAGCCAATGCACAACAAGCCTTACGTGGACTGCCTCAGCCACTCGATGATACTTGGTCTCCTCAGTAGTGAGGCCTTTGTGAGGGGTGTAGCCAGCTTCCCTCAGCCCTGCCTGCTGCTCAAAGCGCTGGATGCTCTCCTGAGTCTGCTCTGGAACAGACAAAAGCACATATTCAAACACAAATGCCACAACAAACAGTTCTAACAAACAAAGGTAACTTCAGCAACCAAACTTCTTTTTTTTTCCATCACTTGTACCCACACATTGTGATGAGTTGATAAAGGCAGCAAGATGAAACCTGTGAGATTCTGACTTGAAAACTACCCTGAGTCATAAGCCTAAGTCAGATGAACAGTGATTTGTCCCAGATCACCAGCTGTATTACAAATGCAATACCTGTACTTATATCCATCTTGCCCAAGAAGCTGCATCACTCCCATTCACAACTTCCTAAATCTAGGAGACCCCAATAAGCTGGTCATTGGAAGTGGCCCTTTAGATTCAAGGGATTTTTTGGCACAAAAAAGATGAAGTCCTCTGAAAGTCTGCCCACACAAGCTAACTGACAATCACGGCCTTGCAGAACAGCTGGGAAGGATTCCCAGGCTTCTAGACTAGGTAAAATAAGCTATTTCAGCCAAATACAGAGCCAGCATCCAATACAGTGACATCAGCTAAGAAAAAAGTCAAAAGGAATTCAAGCACAAAGATTACTGGAGAGGCCCAGTGTCTCCTTTAAAACAAGCAACATTTCCCATGTTAATGTTAGTTATTTACAGGGACAGTGCACTGCATATGAGGAATCCAGAGGACTTTATTTCCCATGTGTGATTGAAGTTAGCATCTGGAACATGTAAGCTGGGGCTTCTGACTTCTCACTACAAAAGAATATCTTTAGGCCATTGTTGTTTTAGCCAGATTAGCATTTTACCAGTAGACTAGAACAGAAGCTGCTTTCCACGAGGAAGTCTATATTCCTGGGTGTTATTTTCTGATGTGTGGGTTATTTCTGAGCCAGGCCTTAAAGAAGAGCAGATGTACAGCTATTCCACAATGCTGATCTGAAAAGCCTAGAAGCCCTTGGATGCATTGCTTGGAAGAAAAGATGAAGCTAAGATCCCAGCTGCTAGAAGAAGAGGCATTAGTGACAGATTAACTCCTGAATAATTCCCCTTGTTGCAAACTGACCCAATTTAATTTTCAAGCATCTTTATTTATGAGTTTGGGGCTTTCTAAAGCAAGACGGCAGCTGCTGCTATTAACTACCAGAAATGCTAGCAAGTGCCTCATTAGCACAGCATGTCAGCTCTCCACACCACTTTGGCTCTACCTGTCATCCAAAAATAGCTAGTTAATAAGCAAACAGCAAGTAGCAGCAGCAGCCACCTCAGCAACAAGATGGCATAGACTGCAGTGTCCTATCAGCAGACAACATACCCTGCACCCCTCCCTTATCACCCACTTCCACCACCTGGAAACAGAGGCAGTAAAAGTGTGCTTATTCCCTAGTTCCTTCTAGAAGCACCCTCCAGAAACCCTCATACAGCTCAAGCACAGAGCCAGTTTGAACCCACCAGCTGTCCAGGAACTCTGGTGGTTACCTTGAGGCATTACCAAGCCAGAGCATGCTCAAGTGCTCATTAGCCACCACATTAGAAGTGAGAGTTCTTACTTGTAATGAGAGAGTTCATGATGACGTGAGTGGCCTTGGCCTTCACCACAGGTACCTTGTTCACACTTTCAGTAGACGATGATGGAGTTATGACAGATGCACTCATGTTAGCATCCCCCTCCTCAATCTGTGGGGAAGCAGCAGGGTACAGTTTAAGATGAGAAAGTATCTCAGCACCTTGCCAGGACACATCTTTAACTACTGAAATGAAACACAATGCCAAGCTGCTCTAGCAGTTAGCCTTCATCCCTTGGAATAAACCCATACACTGTTCTCACTACAGCTGTGAAGTGTTTAGAGCTTAAACCTTATAATTCTTAGCAGTGAACAAGAACTTGCATCCAGTATTTGGAAACATGCAGGGCTTGAAGCCAACAAGTTGTTAGTCTAAGCACAAAAGGTCAACAAGAAAGAAACCCGAACATATCTACTTCCATTCCCATAACTGCAAATTGGACTTCAAGGTCAATTGAGCAAAAGCACCCTTCCAGAGACAGCTCAGAAACAAGCTATTTACAGAACAGCAGGCACAAAGATTAGAGGCTTAGACCTTGCTTTCCACCTTGTATCAGTTCCCGGTTCAGTGTATCCAGCAGTCATAGCTCTACCACTGACCACAAGTCCCAGACAACAAAGACCAGACAACGAATGCCATAAGAAATGCTGTGAAACACAGAAACCCTCCTCTTAGCACGGGAGTCACCATTCCCAAACTGGACAATTTGCTTTTTGTGCCAAAGCACAACTTCAGGTTTCCTTCCATGAGGTTTTTTGTTTGTTTGTTTGTTTCAAATGAGGTGAAAATCCGAGGTTAAGCTCTATGGAATACAAAGTTATTTGCTTCCATTCAGCCACAGTCAGCGCCACTTCAATCTGGGACAACAGCCTCTAAATTTAAAAGAGCTGGTCCTGTGCTCAAAGCTCTCCCACAGTCATTTCATACAACGGTTTGGGTTGGAAGGCACTGTCTGGTTTAGCCCTCACTACAGCAGGTTGCTCAAAGCAAAGCCCCACCTCATTTTTAACACTTCCAGGGATGGCGCATCCACAACTTCACTGTACGGCCTGTCCCGTGCCTCACCACCCTCTGTAACTTATAGCCAGCCCAGATCTACCCCTTCTCCCTGGTTTCAGCTCACAGCTTTAAACCCATGAACACCTCCCATAGCGAGGGGACTCCCCAGACAGGCCCATCCCAACCGTACCGCAGTGCTCCCACAACAGAGGCCGCAAAGCCGGGCTCCTGTCCCCGGGGCTCTGCTGCGGAGGGCGGGGGGCAGCTCCCCCGGGGCGGTGCCGCGCCACCGGCAACGGGAGGGCTGCCAAGGCCACCGCAGCAACCGCCCGTTCCGTACCTTCGAGAGCTCCTGGTACTTGCGCTCGGGGATGACCGGCTGCTTCCAGAGGACGCTGGCGCACAGATCGGCGGGCGGCGGCGTCATGGGCGCCGTGTCCTCCAGGCCCTCGTCGTAGCTGAAGGCCCGCCGCGGCACGCCGACAGGCAGCGACAGCTTGCCCGGGCGGGGGCCGCCGCCCTGCTCCAGCGCTGCGGACAGAGAGGGCAGCGCTCAGCGCCGCCGCGGCCTGCCCGGGCCGGCGGGGAGCGCTGAGGGGGAGGCTTACCGGGAGCGTCCAGCGGCTGCCTCGCACTCATGACTGCGGCTCGGCTTAGGCTAGCGAGCTTCGGCGGGGTGTGGCGGGGCAGGGACCCGCGGCGCCATGGCGGGGCCGGCGGGGAAAGCACCGGTAAGACACCGGCGCGACACCGGTACCACAGCGGCACCGGAGCGGAGGGGCCGCCCCCGCGGAAGAGAGCTTAGAAGGGGGCAGATCTCGCGAGGTCTGGCGGCTGAGCGCGGAGCACGCTGGGAGATGTAGTTCGGCATGAGCGGGGCAGGGCGGGGCCCTGCGAACGAGACCCAGGGCTCCGCGCGGCCTGCCCCTGCCCGGCCCCTGCCCCTGCCCGGCCCCTGCCCGGCCCCTGCCCCTCACCGCCGGCACCTCACCGCCGGTACCCGGCCCTGCCAGCGCAGCAGCTCGCCCTGCCGGAGGGGTGCTCAGCCCACCCCGGCCCCGGCAGCGGGGCTGAGGGCCACGGGAGCCGCTCACGGAGGCTCCAGGGAAGGGCCAACAGCCGTGGGATCTGGCCCGGCGCTGGGGTGCGTTGCGCCACAGGGGTGGATTGAGGACATGTGTGTCCCGTGGGTAGTGGGTGCATGGCACCGAGCGGGTGTGAGGCCCGGGGGCAACTCATGTCAGAGGCCTGCCAGCCCCCTGCCCATTGTCCCTTTTCCCTCACATCCCTCCCTCCATCCTACCACACATCCACCCATCCATGCATCCCTCCATCCATCCATCTCTCCATGCCTCCATCCATTCACCATCCCTCCCTCCCTCTCTCCCTCTCTCCATCCATCCCTCCCTCCCTCCATGCATCCATCCCTCCTTCCCTCCCTCCCTCCATCCATCCACCCACTCACCCATCCATCCCTCCCTCCCTCCTTCTCTCCATCCATCCATCCATTCCCCTGCGGTAGGAGCGGCCCCTTTAAGCGCGGCGGTGACGTCAGAGGGGGGCACATCTGGCGCTGTGCCCGCGGGCACATCTGGGCTGGGGTCACACCGTCGCGGCCGCGCGCAGCCGGTGCCCCATGGCTCTCTCCGGCGCCCTCCGGACCCTGTCGCTGACCGTCGGGGCCGCCGTGTTCGCCCTCTGTTCCCTTCTCTACATCGCCTGGAAGTTCTACTTCTGCGACACCAACAGCGGCACCGACTGGGACGGATGGTGGGAGGAGGACCTGTGGGAGCAAGCCCCCTCCAAGGACGCCGTAAGGAGGCGAAGGACCCCCGTCGGCACCCCCGGCCTATCGCGGGAGGGAAGGGCTCCGGGTCGGGATCTCCCGGGCATCCTATACACCGGGATCTCTCCGATGGGGCAGGGCACTGGGATCCCTCTCGGTTCCTCGCTTCTCCACCAGGACCCGTGAAGCTGGGAAAGGGGCAGGGTCAGGGTTACCCGTGTGTTCCCGGGCTGGGGAAGGTTCTGGATTGCCAGCAGAATCCACACAGGGCTTGGGAATGGGGCGTAGGGCCAGGATCCCCACTGGGATCTTGCACCAGCATCCCCTGGAGCAGGTCAGACTGGATTCCCCAAGGTATCCTTGGGGTACAGCCTTTGGAGTATACTCCTGCAGCCTGTCCTGCCAGGGGAGGGGTCCCCAATTTGAGCAGCCTGTGGAGCCCACCAGGATGGATGGGAGGGTGAGGGACTGGCAGGACCCCTTGCTCTGGGCTCATCACTCAACCATCCCATAACCACGCGGCTGCAGGTACTGGGACCTGCTCCCACCCACCCAACACCCTCCTTTACCCCCTCAGCTGGACTGGCAGCAAGTGCTGGTGCTGGGGCTGGATGGAGCAGGGAAGAGCAGCGTCCTGCACTACATCTGCAACCAGACGGCCAGGAAGCGCTTCACACCCACCCTGGGCTTCAACTGCACCCAGCTTTCTATTGAGGGGCTGGAGATGGAGCTGCTGGAGGGTAAGGCTGGCCTGGCCCTGCATGGCCTGGAGCATTACCCCCACCTGGAGCATCCCCCTGTTGACACCAGGCTGGGGATAAAGAGCATCCAGGGTGACGGGAGGTCTGGTTGATCCCCACACTGGTGCCTGATCCTCTCCATCTCCTGCAGTGGGTGGCAGCCAGAACCTGCGAGCGTACTGGCCCCACTACGTGAGCCATGCCCACGTGCTGGTGTTCGTGGTGGACTCGGTGGACAGGTCACGCCTGGTGACGGCACGCCAGGAGCTGCACACGCTGCTGGCCATAGAGCCCCAGCTGCCCCTCGTGGTGCTGGCCAATAAGCAGGTTGGTATCCGTCTGTCTGTCTGTCCCCACAGATGCCTCTGGGCATGTTTCCAGAGAAATCCTTCCCCAGGGTCCTGAGGGGAAACCCTGATGCCCCAAATCCACCAACCCTTGCAAAATCCCATCTCCTGGGACAGTCTCCTCCAGTTTTCATTGGGAGGTGCAGTTGCGGTTGCCAGCGCCTGGCTAATGAGTTTCAGAACACCCAGGCAGCACACGCCAAACCCTGGATAGGAAATACATTTCCAGGCAGTTGACCAAGTGCATGCCTCATGCTGCTCCCCACTAGCTTGTGCCAAAGCGACTCCAATACAAGAGGCAGCTCTGCCCACACGATTCCTGGTAGGACCAGGCTGCTGCCAGCTCCAGGCACTGCTCCCCTCCTGAGCAGCCTCTTCTTTCTTCACAGGACAAGAGTGATGCCCTGAGCACAGCAGAGCTGTGGGAGGAGCTGGCCCTGCACACGTTCAGCCAGCAGCGGGAGGTCTTCCTGCTGCCCACCAGCGCGACCTGGGACAGCCTGAACACTGCCAACAGCATCCTCCATGTGAAGAGCCTGCTGGTGACACTGCTCTCCCAGACCCCGAGAACTCTGCCACAGGGGGAAGGCAGCCAACCCCCCCCAGTTCAAGGATGAAATCACCCTTGGGATGGAATCACGAGCTCCTGGTGAGCAGGAACACTCAGCACAGGGCAGCACCCCACACCTTCACAGCAGCCCTCGAGGATATTAAATGAACAGGGCTGGAGAAGGAGTCCTGCCAGTGCAGTGCACACCAGCAGGAATCGCCAGCTCGGGCTGTCCCTCGCCAGTGCTGAGCACAGTTCTCAATTCCCCCAACTCTGTACTTAAAGCCCTGTTGAGGAGAGATGAAGGCAGGTATTGGGCAGCCCTTCACCCTGAACAGGGGCAAAGATGGGCTGTTTGGTAGGTGCTGCGCCCAGCGAGCATTGGCCCCCCTGCCTGATCTCCCTCCTGCTCAGCTTCACCAGGTAACAGGGCATGAAGGAAGCTTCGTCTGCAGACAAGAGACTGCTGGGTCAGGGTGCTGGGTCCTGGAAACCGAATCATGGAAGCTGGGAAGCACGCTGGGAGATGGGAGAAGGGAGTACGCTCAGCTGAAATCTGCTGTTAACCCTTTCGTACTGTCACTCCTTCCTTTTGGCAATAAAAGAGGTTGACCGCTCTGCACTGCCCTCCAGCTCCTTGGCAGGGAAAGGCTCTCCCAGCCTGCAGGCAGGAAGGCCACTCACAGGAGAAGGAAGCAGTACCTGACCCTGCTTCAACTCCTGCTGCCTACAGGGAAATCAGCAGAGGTTCTAGTGCTGCCTTCCCCCGCTGCTGCAGAGGGTGCCATATGCCCAATGCCCATGTCCCACCATGGCACTGGGAGCTCTCAAAACAGGACTGTGCCAAGCAGGAGCCCATGAGTAAGACTCACACCGCCCTGGAAAAGCAATTTATTTTAACAAGGCAACAGGAGCACTGGCTGCCATACACAGGGAGTTGCACAGCACAATCAGTCCCAATGCCACAAGCCACAGACAAGAAACTTTCATGCCTGGTTATAACTATCTCTGCCTAATGAAGGTCCTTCCTCCATCACCAGAGACTTTGCACAGCTCAGCTTGCAGGCACCTGTGTGTCAGTCTGAGCTCAGTGTAGAAAACGGTTGTGTCAAGCCTGCACTTGCAGGCAAACCTGAGGGAAAAGGGCAGTCACTGCACCTCCATCTTCTCCTGCTTGAGTGATGCAACAAATTCCCTGTACTCCTCGGGATAGAAATTCTTGTACACATTGATCTTTCTCTTGATCTGCTTGGGAGTATCCTGGTAGTAGTTCTTCTCGTCTCGAGCCATTTCCTGAGGCAAAGGAGAGCATAAATCAGAGGGATGTCCCCAGGAGCAAACACCAAACCAGCCCAGCCACGCTCCCAAGACCCACCCAGGCCAGCTGTGATCACTGCCTGACTCAGACAGGGATCTGGCCAAGGTTCCCCTTAACACAGCTCACTGCAACACAGGAGCCAGGACAGAGAGGATTATTGGTTCCCATTCTGTAGAAGATCCAGGAGCAAGCTGCTCTGGGACAGCCAGTACTGACCTTGTAGTTCTCCCCGTGGTTCTGTATCATGTACCGCACGTAGTCAATGAGATCTCGTGAGAGTGTGTTCGACTTCTTCTCGGGCAGACTGGCCTCATATTCCATCTCTAGGCAGAGAACAAAGACACCATGAAGCAGGGGAGGGAAGCAAGCAACACCTCAGAAGTCCCCAGCCTCTTCCCAAGATCAAGCCCTGCTGCAGAAAGGAGGTGGCTTCTCTGCACCATGATGCAGGAAAACAAACAACAGTCCTCAGCACAATGTGCAGGCATCCTGCTCACAGCACGAGTGGAACTTTTCTGCCCAGGCTGCAGAGCGTGACTGTTCAGAGCTGCCCAGTCCACCACCGAAACATGCAGGATACTGCATCCTCAGTTTGCCACTCTGGTGCCACAAACCAGTTTCACAGTCACAAGAGCCCTCTTGGGGCTGCAGTAGAAATACTGCAAAGGCAGCAGAACAGGAGGGAAAAGGAAATTCCTGAGCCAAAGGACACACGGGAATGGCAGAGCTGCTGTCCCAGCTCCCACTCAGCTCCAGCCTGGCTGGGAATCTCCAGCCAACTGTTGCCAGGGGGGGTGCTTCTCTACAAGCCTGGAGGAGAAGTAACACCCTTAGGGCATAGCACAGAGATGAGAGATAAAATAACCCAGAGGGCCTTGGGAGAACCCCAAAGGCAACAGCAGCAGGAAAGTGCCAGGGCTGGAGGTGCTCCCTGGGGCAGGCAGCAGCAGCAGCACTGACCGTTCAGCACGTAGGGCTTCCGCACTAGTTGCTTTCCTTGGTCTTGTCCATTGCTTTCCGTTTCCATCCCCTGTGTTGAATGAGAGAAAAAGCAACTCAAGAAAAGCCCATTTGGAAGAGAGCCATGTCCTGATACACTGCTCCCAAAACTCCAAACTGCTCACCCAATGGCTGCAAGGACAGAGAAATCTCATCTAGCTCAAGAAAAGCTGTTATTTGCGCCATTAAGTTAGCTCGAGGGCAAGCCTGTCAAAGTGTGGACACAGACAAGTGGCAAACAAGGTCACTCCTGTTTACTTTCCACAAGCTGTAATGTTTTGTGGAGCACTTTTTGCCTGGAAGCACTGCCCACCAGTGCAGGCGGGCCAGCACACATACAAAACCTTTCTTTGCTGTCAGGAGCAGCTCGGCTGCTGTGTTCCCAACCCCACCTCTCTCTGGCAAGTCTCAGGAGATTGACTGACATGATTTCCAGCGAAGCCCATGATTTATTCTCAAGTCCATTATTTCTCTGGAGCTTGTTCTCATGCTAGGATCTTGGCAAGGAAACAACATCCATGGATAAGAAACCCATCCACCTACAGTGACAGACCCAGAGCCACCTGACCCTTGCCCAGGGCAGGCTGCTCTTCCCCAGCCCGGCTGCGTGTCCTGGAGGAGGCATCACCCTCCATCCCTCACAAAGGAGCGGCCGCAACCGATCCCCCCCCGCCCATACACTCACCAGCAGCTTCTTCTTGGTGATGGGGACGGCCTTGTTGGGATCGCCGGCCAGGCCCATCTCGGCCAGGTTCTGCGCCACCGACTTGGTGGGGTCCCATGCTTGGCGGATGTGCGAGCTGCGCGGGGACAGGCACCGGCATCACGGGCTGCGCTCCGCTCCCCACACACCAGCGATCCCCCAGGCACCCACCGAGACCCGCAGCAGCTCCCCCGAGGCACCCGCGCCCCCCGTGCGTGCCCACGCCGCGGCCCTCACCATGCGATGCGCGGGGCGGCGCGGCGGCGAGCGCTGCGGTACAGCCGCTTGCGGTTGAGGTTGTAGGAGTACTTGTGCCGCCGGCTCTTCCCCTTCGCCTTCGGCATGGCTGCTCCACGCTGCTGCCAGCACCACGCCGGGATGGGCCGCGGGGCACCACGGGAAGTGTAGTCCCGAGCCTGCACACCGCCCGTTGGGCTCTCCTAGCTGCGGACTACAACCCCCATCATGCTCCGCTGTCAGAGCGCGCGCTCTCTCTCTCTCTACCGCTTCCTGGCTACGGCGGCCGGGGAGGGTCGCGGTGGTCACCTTCCTGCGGCCGTAGCCATGACGGCCGAGCCTCCTCCGCCGCTGGAGCCCATCATGGTGCCGGTGTTCAGGGAGGAGGGCTTCGGCGACAAGTTCCTGCGCAAGACCCGCGAGAACCCGCTGGTGCCCCTCGGTGAGGGGAAGGACGGGGGTGGCGGTGTGGGGCTGAGGGAAGGGGGAGGGTCGGCTGGCAGTGGGGCTGCCCGGGGGTACTGCACAAGCCGGCAGCGCTCAGGTGTGTGTGGGGGAAGGCGTGAGCTGCTCCTCGGAGCCCTGCCCGCCAAGCATCCCTCCATCCCTCCCCTCCGCAGGCTGCCTCTGCACCCTCGGCGTCCTGACCTACGGGCTGATCAACTTCAAGAGGGGCAACATCCGCAAGTCTCAGCTGATGATGCGAGCGCGTATCCTGGCCCAGGGCTTCACCTTCGCGGCCCTCCTCGGGGGCATGGCAGTCACAGCCATGAAGTCTAGAAAGTGAAGTGGGGCGAGAGGGCAGCTGCGGGTGTGTGCCCCCGCCAGCCTGTGCCCAGCTGGATTCGGGCTGCGGATGGAGTTTCTGAGAGACAGTTGTGATGTCCCGGTGTAGCTGGCACTGGAGAGGTTCCGTGTTCCAGAGCTCTGGAAACTGGCTAATACAGCTCTGTGAATAACCTGATATTTGGGCCGTGGTGTTTTTTGGTTCTCTGAGGGCTTGTCCTCCCTGCAGCACTGGAGGCTGTGTGTCACTGAGGCTCTCCGGCCCTGCTTGGTGCTGTCACACTCTGTTAAAATTGTGTCCTGGAGTCAAGCTGTGTCTTTATTCAGGCGGTGCACCAGCGTTTGAGAAATGAGCTGCCCAAGTAGGAAGCTCTGTTTGTGGCCTGGCCCTGCAGAACAGAGTTCATAAGCAGCAGGTGAGTTGTCTGGGGAGAATATGTAACTTGTTGGGTTGCAACCAGTGAGTAATAAAGTGAATTGCAGCCAGATTCTGACTGATACTGGGTGGCAGAGCACTGAGAGGCCAGAGAGTAAACAGTGTAGGAAGGAAAGGGAGCAGGCATAGATGCCTCACAGCTGTGGTGATGCAAGCAGGACAGAAGATGCAACTCCTGATGAAAACAAGTTGGGAACTCATGTTTCCAAACTGGGGACTTGCTGCATTCACTGGGTCCTGCTGCTGCTTTTGCTAGGGAGTCAGTTCCTGCATGGTTCAGTGCTTCACATGAGCTGGAAGCTGAGCTAGAGGGAACTGCACTCCCTGCATTGTGACAGACATCGTTTGGATCATATCAGGGGGGTTTGGTGAGCAACAAGACTGCTGCTCTGTGTCAGGGCTGCAGGGCTGAGAGGACATGGAGCTACTGGCTCTGTTTGCTCCATGGCTGCAGCAGCTCATACCTGCAGGGGAAAGGGGCACAAACACCACTAATGTGCTGTGGTAGCTCCCATATTGAGCTGCCTGGTGCATTTCCAGGCACTGAGTGTCTGCCTGTTGGTGCCTGTGCCCTGGCCCTCCCTGTCCTGTGGTGCCTTTGCAGCTTGTGGAGCCCACTGTGCCTTCATGAGCTTCTCTGGAAGAGAACCCCACCTCTGGGTGAGAGAGAACCTGCTTCTGCCTGCAAACAAGCAGGGATAGAGAAGGCTCTTGCTGACTTATGAGGTGTGTGGGTGGGCAAATGAGCTATTGCCAGCACTGAGCAGTGTGAGCCCCACCAGGGAGCCCTGCACTTTGCCTGCTGAGCCTGTCTGCCCCAGAAGCTGTTTAGCTGGACCACTCCAGCCCAGCCAGCCTGGGGCAGGGCTGTGGGAGGCACCAGGTAGGCAGATCAGCGAGCATAATCCCTTGGCAACCTGGATAGGGTTGCTGCCACTGCTTCTGGCCCAGCCCAGCACAAACTATCTGGTCCTTCCCCTTGCTCCTGTTTCTTCCTGTAGGATGTGGTTTTCCTCCCACCCTGTCCTTTCCACAGTAGGCTTCTGTGGGGCTGGGTGTTCTCCTAAGCACACACATGTGTTGCTGAAGCAGAAAGATGACAGTGCCCTGTAGGACTGGAGATGTGGGTTTATTGTAACAGGTAATTCGAACAGTCACAGATACCAAAGCCAGGGGGATGTAGAAGAGCTGTGGGCATGGCTCCCCAGGAGCTGGCTGCCCTGCCTGACATGGGGGCACAGCTGTCGAGGGGGCTGGTGGGACACAGCATGGCAGGGAGACTGCTTCACTTCCCTCTGCTCTGCAGTTCAAGGCAGAGGTAGACAGCCAGCCCCAAGATACCCTGTACCAGTGTCCATCCTGCACCACAGCAGAGCTGCCTATGCATGCTGGAGCACAGTGGGACAAAGTAGGAGCAATAGCCCTATGGACAAGGGGCACAATCCCAGCACATAGTGACACCCAAGTGACTCCCCACACACCCATTCCCCTTCCCAGCCCACTGCTGAGCCTGTGCCCCTGAGCCAGGGGTGCCTGGTCACCCCTAAAAAGGTGACCTTCCTGACTCCATAGCTGCATGGCAGGAGAGCTTTGTGTACTTGCTGTTTGGCTGACAGGGCTCTGCAGTGATGCTCAAGCAAATGTTTTGTGGGCTCTGCTCCATGTCACAGGTCTGTCCCTCTCCTGCTAGCCGGGAGTTGTGCAGGTTTCCAGAACTGGGCCTCCAAGCTGGAGGGGCGGGTGCTGGCCCTGCCAAGCAGAGGAGAGAAACTGGGTGGTCAGGCTAGAAAGTATCTTGTGGGGTGGGGAGTGGGACTGAGGCATCTCCCCATGCTGCCTTAGGTGTATAAATCCAGCAGGGGCCAAAGAGAAGCCACAGAGCAGCTGCAGACAGATGGGCAGGTTGTTCTCCAGGGACACTACAAGCCCCAGCACCAGAACTCTGCCCAGTCCTGCTCTGGGTCCCTGGATTAGGGAAGTGGGGTTTCAACCTTCCTACCTCCTTCCCTGCAACCACACAGCCTCCATCTCCCATCCCAGTATCAGGGGAGGGAGCAGAGCCATGGGTCCCAAAGCCTGGCACCCACATTTCCAGCTGCTGGTTGCTTTGCTGGAGAGACAGAAAACATCCTGTACACTCACCCCACGGCCCCATCCCAGTGCCCTGCACCGCCTCAAACTGGCACCAACAACCCCACAGGATGGATGGGACATAGACATTGCAACTGCTGCTTGGAGCCTCATCAGCTTTTTGGGACACAGAGCCAGGCTGGGGAGGGTTCTGCTGGGCTTGGGGGCCTTCCTGGCCCAGCCTGGGTGCCTGCACTCACATTCCTCGGCCCAGCAGCATCAAGCTGCAGCCATGCTCCTGAAGGACTTAGCACTGCAGAGCTGAGTAAGGGCTGTTCGTCCACTTTCCCACACCAGCTCTGCTCTAAACCCCTGGGAAAGGCAGGTGACAACCCCGGGGTCTCACTGGGATCACTACCTTGGTCCCAGGGTCAGAAATAGGGCTGCCATGCCTGGAGCTGCTCCAGGAGAGCCGCAGGTGGGTTTATTCCCAGTGCAGGGGTGAGGAGGGGAACACCAGGGGGATATTCCCCCTCTCACTCAGCCAGGCCTCTGGGCACAACCTCAGCCCAGGCTGCGGGCTCCCCCGTTGTAGCTCAGCTCTGCCACCCAGTGTCGCTTCCCGGGGAAATGCCACAGTGTAATAAATAGGTGTCAAAAGAGACCGATGCACCTTTTAAGCAAAGGAAAACCATGGGGAGAGTTACAACCAGTGACTCGAGCACAGCAGAGGTGCACAGCCAGGAGCAGGCAGGATGAGGCCCCTCTTTGGGCTCGGTGAGCCCAGCCCTGCCTGGCTGTGCTCCAGCTGTGCCAGGCAGCAGCTAGCGGGACAGGGGTGTCTGTTTGAGGGAGATGAGCACCGAGCGCATCCGTGAGACATCCTTGCTCTGCTTGCTGCTCTTGGGATTGAAATCACAGAGCTGGGCCACCTTCTCCCATTCAGAGCCAGGGGTTTCCTCCTTGGACTCCTTCAGGAATGCTTCCTCCGAGGCCCTGCAGAGACATGGAGGGTTGTTACTGGCAGAACCCTTTCAAAGCAAACCCTCCCCTCAGTCTGGGAACCCCTCATGTCTCTGCCTCCTGTTCCCTTACTCCAGCTGATGAGCTCAGCATCCTCTGGGATCCAGAGACACATGATGCTCAAGGCTGCTGTTGGCTGCACGCACCCAAGAGACATCATTCATCCAGGGGCACTGGAGTGTCTGCCTGCTCCCAAGACTTCTCCACTCCCAAAGCCATCCCCCAAAAGGCACAAGACCCCAAGCTTTGCCTCTTCAACAGCCTCCACAGAGGCATTTCCAGGAGCTCCACTTGCCTCCTAAGACTCCATCATCTGGAGACAAGGAGATACTCAGCTGCACTGTCCTCCCTCTAGGACCTCACCATGGCCCAGTACCTCCCAAAATCCCCCCTTCCCTTGGCTGGGCAGCCCCAGGACCCCCAGACCCCGCGGGGCAGGATATGGTCCATAAGAGGCACATACACATAACCGATCACATCGGCGTCCGGCTGCTGGTAAAAGGCTTTGTCAGCGATCCTATAGCCCCCGAGGCAGAGACAGAGAGAGAGTGCAGAGCGGACAGGCAGGCAGAGGGTTAGAGAGAGAGAAACACACAAGGGGTTAATGTCCTTCCAGAGAGCGTGACCCACTCACCACAGCTCACATAGCACCAGGACAACCTGCACACACAGTGCCTCAACCATGCCCCATGGTGAGGCCCATGTGGGGGGCAGGAGGCACCAAGATCCCAGTGTGGTCCCAGCCAGAGCAGCTCTGCACAGCCACTGGAGCCACTCATAGCTCCTTGCCTGGCAAAGCTCCATCCCTGCAGGGCTGGGCTCCACTGTGGGGAAGGAGGCCCCCAGACATCCCAGATCTGGCTGCACAGCAGCTCCCATTGCAGCCCTTGTGGCCATGCTGACCCCAACATACCTGTTATTTGCTCGGTTCTTCTCCATCTGCTCATTCTGACGCAGGTTCCACTCCTCCAGGTCCTTCTTGGCCTTCTCACGCCATTCCTGCTCAGTCACCTTCGATGCTGCATCTAAGGCCAAAGCGAGACAGACACCATTAACCAGACTATCATGCACTTATTCTACTGAGCAGTTCTCCAGCCTTGTCCCCAGTCCCTAGTATCCTTGGGGCATCACTGCCCCAAGGATAGCAGACCTTAGGCAGAGGCACCCACGCAGTGCGGGCCACAAGTCCCCTCTCTGGGATGCAGTTTGAATCACCTCCAGGTAAGGCATACCATGGGACCCAACTGCCATGAGCATGGCCACACATGGCTTCAGGTCTCACCCAGCTCCTCCAGGCGCTTCTTCTGCTCCTCCCTCCACTTGCGGATGCTCTCAGGTTCCTGGGTCAGCCGGTCAGCCTTGGCTATGGCTGCATAGGCATCCGTGGGACCATTGGATTCCTGAAGGACATGAGCACCTCACAATCAGCACTAGCTCTTTCCACAGCCACCTCAAAGGGCCACTCAGACAAAACAAGATAGGAGGGAGGGAGGGTAACAGCCTCAGACATGTGGGACAGAGTCTCCAAAGCGCTCAAGCTGATGCCCCAGCTCCCAGGCCCTGTCACACAGAAACCCTTCCCTTCCCAGCCTTTCCCTCCCTGACTTGCTCCTCCCACAACCCCTGGGCAGCCACCAGCTTTGTGACATGCTCCTGTCAGCACCAGGCACCCGTGACCCTGATTTGCACTGAGGCAGCCCCAGGACTGAGCCTTGTTACAGTTTGGCCACAGCAGACAGGGAGAGGCCGATACCTGGACACCATCCACAGGGAAGAGCCTCTCTAGCTCCTCTGAGCCCAGCTCCCACCTGGCTCTGCATCTCTCCTAACACCTTGTGCTAGCCAGGATTCCCAGCCTGACACCGAGCTCAGCCATGGGATTACAGCTTTAATCCAAGATCCCCAATCTAATTAAGCCTGCCCAGTGTCTGCTGTGATTATCACTCCCTAATCTAGGCACGGGCAATGCACATGCCACACTGCTGGGCACTGAGTGGGGTGAAGGGTTTGTCAAGTGCTGGTACAGCTGCTCCTGCAGCCACCAGAGCTGGGCTTGGGGCTCCTCAAGAGACCTGAGACTCCAGTGGGTAGCCTCCACTAAAACTCCTTGGCCACAGGGCAAGTGGGTTTAACAGGAGATGCTGCTGAGTCAACAAAGGAAGTGTCCCTGGCTCTTGCCTCTCCAAGAGAGGTTTCTGGCTGCCTCCAGGAGCTACCAAGGTTAGAGAGATGGGGCACTCCTTAACAGCACAGGCCACCTGCAAACAGATTTGGGGCAGGTCATGGCAGATGGAACCAATCTTCTCTTCAAAGAGGGATGAGAATGGAGCAACCAGGACACCCCATGAGACACACACCTTTCCAGAGTGATTCCACATCTGAATAGCAAACTGGGAGCAGAGCAGCAGAGTGTTCACTCCATACCCACCCAGTTCCCCTTAGCACAACTGGGCAAGAGGCTGAGCTCTCACCTGGAAGACATCTCCATTGACAGTGGTTCCTCCATTCTGGAAACCAGCTAGGAAAAAGGGAAGAAAGACAATTACAACTACAGCAGCTGTAGGTGATCCCAGGTGACCCCAGCTGAAGCAAATATGCTCCTGGGAGTTTGTTTGTACCATTCCCAGCCCAGCATTCCCATCCACAACAGCTCTCTGTCCTTGGTGGGATTCAGCCAGCAATCACCTCTCTATCTGCCAGACAAACCGTTCTGGGTATTTATGTCTTTACAGTGTTTTCACTAGCGTTTTATCTTATCTGAAGATTAGAGAAGCTGTTCCAAGCCTAAGGCTGGACACAGGCAGGTGCTTTGACAGTAGAAAGACAATCGCACCAATCCCCAGCTGCAAGCAGCTAGGCAGAGGCTGCCAATGAGCCGCTCCAGAAGCTATTAGCTGAGTGCCCGGCAGTGAAGGGCTGTGAAGGGATAACAGCTCTGCACAGACAGAGCCCACAGAGACAGTGCAGCATGGTTCCCCAGCAGAGGAGGGCATGCATGCATGCTGAGGCCCTTGGGAGCCCACTTTGGGTGATGCCCTTGGGATGAGCTGCAAGGATAGAGCTGGAAATGAGGCACCTCCGACACCCACAGTTGGGGTGCACCCCCATGTGCCCCCCAGCCCCAGAGAACACCGAGGGCTGCACACCAGGGTCACAATGCCAGCCCCATGCAGGGGTCTCACTGCTGGGAGACAAGAGGCTTTAAGGAGGCTCCAGGCCCTGAGCTCTCCCCAGTGACAACCACAGGCTTCTACCAGCAGGCACAGGCAGCCCCATGCAGCTCAGACAAGCACCATCCCGACAGTGTTCGCCCCCATGGTGCAGCTCTGGCTACACCCAGCTCCAGCTTGTCTGACTGCATTTATCACCGCGGCTGTCAACAGCTCTCCAGGCCCGGATCTGCCCCCACAGCCCTGTCTGCCCAGAGGTGAAACACAGCACAAGGAGGCCGGGTGGGCTTTGGTAAGGGGAAGAAGTCAGAGTACTGTGGCAGCAGTGTCCATGCAGACAGCAGACCACTGAGCCCCTGCAGACTAGAGGCAAGAGATCAGGATTGGCACCTTCTACCTGCAGGGCCTGGGACCACGATGTTCCCAGGGAAAATGCCTTCCATTCTGCACTTCAAAGGGCTTTCCTCTCTGTGGGGACAGTGACAGGGCTGTCCTTGCTCCTCAGCTTCACCTACATGCCTCTCACATTGTCCTAGCTGGGGCCACTGAGACAAGGAGATAGGTCCAGCCAAGGAGATAGTTCACCCAATGAAAGCAACCCAGCCTGAGCACATGGGGGGGAAATCACCCCACAGCCTTCAAGTCCCAGCTCAGGACTCACCCCACATCCTCAATTTTGAGAGGGAACCACAATAGGAAGCACAGGCCCTAGACAGCCCTTGCTGGGATGCAGGCCTGGCCACTGGGGAGCCCATTCACCCGCCGGGGACGCTGTGCATCCTGCGGGGAACAGAGTCCAACGGGCGGGGGGGGGGGGGGGGGGCGGGGGGGGAAGGCCCGGGGGGGGGGGGGGG